>BQNB010012721.1:0-78609 GCA_026074375.1 Tanacetum coccineum | reverse complement strand
CAGTCAATAAAGGAGAAAAAACCAAAGAAAACAAAAGAACCGTCCCTTGTTGATTCCAGGAATGACAGTGCCATGCAATCTCAAAAAATAGCTTCAAAAAATGAAAACAAAAAAGCTCCTACCGATGTGGTAAAAGGTTCAAATATCCCAAATACTGATCAATTCAAAACTCCAAAAACGATTAGTAAGCTTGACTCTTCCAGAACCATTATACCAGCCCATGCTAATAAAGCACATGGTAAACCATCAGCTGAATCTCTCCTGAATCAGAAGAGCAACAAACAGCAACCGACTCTGAGCCAGTCTAGTGTTAAAAACGTGCAGAAAAGTGCACCGGTTAAGAACAGTTTGCAGCATATAAAGAGTTTGTTGAATAAACCTGGAACAATATTTGGTGGTGATAGTGATGAGAGCTCTGCTGATGACAATGCAGCTGCGAAAAAACCAAAGAAAACAAAAGAACCGTCCCTTGTTGATTCCAGGAATGACAGTGCCATGCAATCTCAAAAAATAGCTTCAAGAAATGAAAACAAAAAAGCTCCTACCGATGTGGTAAAAGGTTCAAATATCCCAAATACTGATCAATTCAAAACTCCAAAAACGATTAGTAAGCTCGACTCTTCCAGAACCATTAAACCAGCCCATGCTAATAAAGCACATGGTAAACCATCAGCTGAATCTCTCCTGAATCAGAAGAGCAACAAACAGCAATCGACTCTGAGCCAGTCTAGTGTTAAAAACGTGCAGAAAAGTGCACCGGTTAAGAACAGTTCACAGCATATAAAGAGTTTGTTGAATAAACCTGCAACAATATTTGGTGGTGATAGTGATGAGAGCTCTGCTGATGACAATGCGGCTGCGAATTCAGATTCCAGTACACGCACACCTTCAGGAAGGTCATCATCAGGGGACAGTGAGTCAAGAAGAAAGGGTAACTGAACTCATTGTAATACTTTAATAATGATTCATCTTAGCTTCTAACGTTAATCTAAATTTGTTTCAGGATCTCATGCTGATAAGCGAAAGAGTGTTGGAAAGGACAGTATGAACTCACAGTAAGTTCCATGATATACAAGCTTTATTTGTTTATTTTTTGCCTTTTTAGATTAGGTTCAGGTCAAAACGAGTCATTTTGGTTACGGGTCAAAACAGGCCAGGGCAAGTTCGCAACTCGTTTTTTCTATATTATTGCAATTTGCAACAAGAACCTAACTATTTGGATGAAAATGAATTAGGAAGTATGCTTAAAAAGTAGAATTTTGGGTGACTAACAACCCGTTTTGGGGCAATCGATTCCCTTTTGATATTGCATAAGTTAACCCATTTAAAATTAGAAGACTACCGAAACAGACCCATTCAATAATTGTAGACAGGTCTCGCTAAGAAAAAGTACTACCAAATGGGTTAAAATTGGCCTCTGAGATAATGGTACACAGTCATAGATGCACCTACATTATTTCTAATCAGTATATGATACTAGAACTTTTTTTTTTTGGGTTACCTGGTTTCTGACTCGACATTGCGAGCCGACTAATCCCAGGTCGACTAACCCTTTTGGATAGCCCCGAGTCGGCGCAGGTGAACCTCCGTGGCCACAAGGGGATTAATTTTCTCCCCGTTGGATTCGAACCTTATACGTGACTAGCATTTTCACCGGCATTTACTCATAATTCTTGATTTACTGCTGAACTTGTTATAGGAGCAAGTCGAAGAGCATGTCAATGGCTAAACTTCTAAGTTCAAGTAGTTTTAAGAGAGCTCAGGTCACTGCATCACAACAGGCGCGGGATACAGAAAGCCAGTTTGTCGACTTTGTTCCTGATAGTCAACCTTAATAGATAAGTTTTGGTGGAATTTGCTAAAAGATTTACTCAGCCTTAAGTGCTAGTACTCTAGTTTACGATCGTATGATGTTTTTGTAAGAACACGGGGATGAATTGAAGTTTAATTTAGTTTTTAATAAAATTTGTTAAAAAATATAAGTTTGGTGGTGACCATTGTTTGATGGTGCGTCAGATGATGATGTGTTGATGATATAGAGGTGATGGGTTTAGTGACATAACACTTGGTCAAGAGTTCAGACTCTTTTATAAGAAGAAAGATAGCTAGCATTTACACAATAACATACACGGGTATGATTAGTGTTTGAAAATGCTTGTTTCACCTAGAACCATGTAAACAATATGGTAAAGAGACAATAGAACTCGTATCGTATGGGATGCAGCCATGCAGGTATGTCTTTAACAATCTGCATAACAGGACTTGTTTACTAACTAATGAAATGTTTTCAAAAGATTGAATACATAATAATGATGAATGACAAAAATACGGCTATGGCTCAGCAAACAGGGGGCTAGAGTGGATCTACGGAAACCGTCATAGGTCGCATGACACAGTCATAGCATAAGGACACCGAGCACTCTAACCAAAATAAGGTACAAGGAAACTAAAAAAGTTGATAAACAGGAACCATATGCACAAAAGGAACCACATCCAATACTGAAAACATAAACAGATAGTGCCTTGTTCTACTAGCAAAGTTGTTAACCAACAACAAACATTCACATTAAAAAACCATTAACAACCAACAACCATGCATGAAATCCAGGTGTTAAAAACGACATTCAATCTCGCTTTCGCTTCAGCATCCAGTAGGCTCATAACAAGCATCCTCATAACAAGCATCCTCATAAGCAGTCAGTCTGGATGCAAAGACCTCCAAGTACAAAAGCACATAATAACCTCTCACTTTGGCAAGCAAAGCCGCATTGTGCCAATCACGATCGGTCTTGAGCCAAACATACCCAATTGATCTGTTAGGATGCTTGTAGGTTAGTTTGTAACATCCAGGAGACAGCTTGAGTTGCTCCTCAAGCATACGGATAACATATTCAAACGGATCAGTGGCCTTCACAACATATAACGCCCCCCTACCCTTAAGAAGAATAGTTATTTCATAATCACCCCCATGAATCCTTACTAGTGATCCATTAACCTCCTTCCAAACAAAGATGTTTAATTGCTCAAGCCTTGCTTTGAAAGTGGACAAGCCAACTGCATATAAACATATCAAAACTTGTTAAAACTTGCACAAGATAGTATAATATCAATAAGAAACAATGCAAATATTAACATTCATGGTGCTGATCATAAAAGATAACAGTTTTCCACTGTGAAGGTACAGATTTAATATGTGGAATCTGAATGGCTATGGTAACCTGAAAACAAGCATTTAGAATTCGCCACGAGCTCAGGTATGATTATTAAAAGCCATTTTCAACATCGGTATGCGTTGAGCTGTTTTCGTGGTCAAACGTAATATGAATAATAGAAACCAAAAGCTAAAAAAAGCCAGAGATTAATTCATGTTATACTAAATAAAAACCAAGATGATGTGTACTCGCTGTAGAGAATAATTAAAAGAAAAAATAGAAATAACATTTCCACGTCATAAAAACAAATCCACGACAAAATATTTATGATACCAATTACACCCAAATGTATGGAATTTAATAACACAGCCATCAGTTGTAATGCATCACAATTACAACGCCGAACTCTATTGGTACAAATTTAAGTTTAGAAGATGCATCAAAGAGTTTAGGTAAATAATATATAAGAGACTAAAAACAAAAACGTTTGGCATGGTACAGTGATACAAATTAATTGCATAGAGTTTGAGAATAGATTCAGTATCAATTAATTAAAAAATTACCATTTAAAAAAGCTGCGGCTTCCTTAAAAGTCACTGATCCATTGTTTAGCGAAAGAATTGCTTCCTTTGGAATGTGCTCCAGCGAGTTCTGTCAGAGATTAATAACACAAACTATTGAAAATTACAAAACAGATTCAAATACATACATAAATGTACAAACATATGTGCAAAACATATTTAACAACTAAAAAGCATTCATACCCGAGATACCTCAACACAAGCGTCATTAAAAGCGTCCTCAACATAAAATTTCCCAACAAAATCATCTTCATCAAAATCATCAACATAAAAATCGTCATCAGTAAGATCCTCATCACAAGCAACCTCAAAACAAGCAACGTCATCACAAGCAACGTCATCCCAAGCATCGTCATCACAAGCATCGTCATCACAAGTCTGGCTGGATTCAAAGACCTCCAAGTACAAAAACACAAAATAAGCACTCACCTCGGCATCCAAAACCGCAAAGTCCCAATCACGATCTGTCTTGAGCCAAACTTTCCTAACCTTTTTGTTAGCAGGCTTGTAGGCTAGTTTGTAACATCCAGGAGACAGCTTAAGGTCCTTCTCAAGCATACGGATAATATCTTCAAACGAATCAGTGATTTTCACAACATAACGCTTCCGCATACCCTTAATAAGAATAGTTAAATCATAATCACCCCTATGAATCCTTACTAGTGATCCATTAACCTCCTTCCAAAAAAAGATGTTTATTTGCTGAAGCATTGCTTTGAAAGTCGACAACTCAACTGCATATAAACATATCAAAACTTGATAAAACTTGCACAAGATAGTATAATATCAATAAAAAAACGAAGCAAATAAAAATATTCATGGTGCTGATCATAAAAGATAGAGGGATATGCTGATGTATAACAAAAATTAATTAAGAAAGCGACTCAAAAAGCCTATGAAATGAAAAATGGTTGTGAAATTGTGGAATGTTGTGGAATTTCATTTTGATATTTCCACATTCTATTTTGAACGTTACGCGAAACACTTAGCACAATATCGCATATAGTTAATTATCCGCATTCTATTGATATTTCCACATTCTATTTTGAACGTTACGCGAAACACTTAGCACAATATCGCATATAGTTAATTATCCGCCACTAGGAATTTCCGCCGCTATGCGCGGGTACTCGCCTAGTAAGAAAAAACGGAAATTACGTTTCCAAATCATAAAACCAAATGCACTAAGAAAATATTTATTCATGGGAGTGATACCAAATACACCATAAACGTATGGAATTTAATAACAAAGCCATCAGTTGTAATGCATAACAATTATAAAGCCAAACTCTATCGGTACAGATTAATGTCTAGAAAATTCATCAAAGAGTTAATGTGAATGATATATAAGAGACTAAAAACAAAATCGTTGCCATGGTACAGTGATACTAATTAATTGCATAGAGATTGAGAATAGATTCAGTATCAATTACTTAAGAAATTACCATTGAACAAAGCTGGGGCATCCTGAAAATTAATTGATCCGTTGTTTAGCGAACGGACTGCTTCCTTTGTAAAGGGAAGTGGAGTTAAAACATGCTCCATCGAATTCTGTCAGAGATTAATCAAGACAAACTATTACAAAACAGATTCAAACACATACATAAATGAAAAACATATGTGCAAAACATATCTTTTACTTAGTAAAGGAAAACGTCGGGTATTCGTATTTCAAAAAAATCAAATCATACCTTTTTAAGTAATATTTTTTTTAATTATTAATTTTTTATTTAAAGTATGTTTAATTAAAATCCCTAAATATTTCTTTATTCGGCCAAATTCATAAAAAATCGTTTTAAGATGTTTTTTCAGAAAAGTTGTGCAAAAAAATATATGTGTTAAAAGTATAACTAAAAAAACTATAAAGAAAGCGGAGTAAATCCATAGATAACTTAAGGGTTAAAATGAATATTAGAAAAAGAACCACCGTAAATATGAATTTATGAAACAAAAGTTCCAAAAGCTCGACATCTGTAACCCTAATTGGGCAGATAGAATCGGATTTAAAGGTGTCAAAAGAAAAAGAAATCAATCAAAAGAATGAAACTGGATACTTAACTTTGATTAAGTCCTTCAAGAATAAGGTAATTATCTTAAATTTAATCTTCTCATTTACCAATTTTGAGGTCTTCTATCACACAATTGGGTATGAACCCTAAACCAACATTATTTGTGATCCGGTGGTGACTAACTATTTTAGTAACAAAAAGTCAAAACTGATTACATGATTTTATAAAGAGGAATGCTACACTCACACCTTTTTTACATAAAAAGATCTACACCCACATGTGTAAGTTAATTATTGAGAGTGAAAGTAAGAAAAAGAAAATTTAATACAATTCTATTGGTCCACGTAAGTGCCACATGTGGGCGGTGGATTTTTTCTATGTAAAAAAGATGCTGGGTGTGCATTAATACTTTTATAAAGTAGGGTTTAAATGATCCTATATGCAAAATTTTATTTAGGGTTTAGTTGTTGGTATGACTTTTAATGCTTTGTTGATTATTTGGTGTTTTTTTGTGAGTTTTGATGATTTGTTAACTTTTTTAATGATTAGTTGTTTAACTATTAGTTTGCACTTCGTATTAGTAATTTGGTTTTTTTTACTGAACTTGATACCCATGCATAAGTCGTTGGTTGTTTTCTGTTAATTATAAGGTTTGCGTATGCATTTATTGTCGAGTTTAAAGAAGCTTGGGTTGAGAAGGTTAGGATAAGATTTTTTGGGTTACTTTTGTAGTTTGTAATGTTATTTGATCTGAAAGAATTTTAGTTTGCGTAATGTAGGGATGCTATGTTTGTATTATGACGGGATACAATGAAGGCGGTCATTTTTAAGTGGATATGCAAAACCGATGATTGATTTAGTTTTATGTAGTTATTGGTAAACTTGCAAACTTGCATTACATGATTTTTACTTAACGCAATGAGAACCTAATTTTTCCTTACGAGGTGTCACTGAGGTATTGTTGCTGTTTGGTTTCAATGTTTTAATCTTATTTGGCGTAGCGTATGACTGCTGTTAATATTGGCCTCACAGAAACTACTCAACTGGTTTACTCAGATATTATTAGCGGTTGAATACTTCACGTTTGAGTGAAACACACAGCAGAATCCTGTTGGCAGCCAATCAAGAAAGAACATGATATACTAACGTATTGTCTAGAGCGTACTCATATAGAGCAGGCTATAGAGAAATTCAGGTTTGATCTGTATCAAAATCCCCCTTTTTTCCATTCCTACTCTCAAGCGAAGAACATGAATGTCATTTTATTTTAGTTCATATGATTAGCAGGGGGCAACAACTACATGTTATGTCGCGTTATACCCGCAAGTCAAAGGGGTTAGTGGTGTATATTTCATGGACAATAATATGGCCCTACCGAATTCGTATTATACTTGCTGGTTGCGCCCATCAAGTTAGAATTTTGAAGGTATTACACTTACTACTAAATTTTATATTTTCTTAACTCACCTATCTCAAGCTTTTTACCTTTCAACTTTTTTGTTAGTATATTATTCCCGTATCCGATGAAAAAGGAAGTCGACTTGCACCAAACCAAAAACCAACCCAGACGGTCATAATCTGATCCATTCCAGTCCATGTATAATTAAGATATGAACATGTCGGAATGTGAATTGTTTGGGTTTTGGTTAGTAATTATTATGGTCCTATAAAATATATTGTTGATTTGAGTTTCAAGTGATAGAGAAACTGATGTTCCATTGGGTTTTTTATGGTTCAAAAAACTGCATTGTACAATAAATCTACAATTTTATGGGCTAACGTTCTTTGTGAATCCTATGTAGGTGATTGGAGTAGTTAGGTACCCTTTGATCATCAATTTTTGAGCTACAGTAAATTGGAACATTGTTGTAAATGAAAAATCCGTCAAAGTCAACATCATGCTAGGTATGTCACATTGATCTCCTATTCTTTTGTCGCATTGCGGAATTCTCAACTCTTTTTGAAAAGTTGATAGCCAAAAGAGGTGCACAAGACAACTCCTATATCGAACTGAATTTTCATGGTGTACCAGTTTTAGATTTCAATGATCTCAAGTTTTCAGCAATTTTTGAAATATTAATTGGTGTTTCTGTTGTTTATGTGAAGAAGGCGACACTTCACAACATTTATCTATACACTAAAAACAACTCGACTTACATTGTCTTAGTATGAAACAGTGTCATGATTAAAAGTGTTAAAGTTTAATACTTCTTTTTCTTTACATGTGGTGCTTTCATCAACAAAGGAAGTTGTAGAATTGGAACCCCAAATAAATAAGATTAAAAAGTCCCTGTGTAGAGGGATACTAAATTACAACACTTGCATCTCATGGATCAAGGTTTAACTTTTATTATCACTTCTTCTGCCAAAAATTTGGAGTTGATGAGGTAACACTATAATATAGATAATATTGACATTATGTTCTTTGTAAAGCATATTTGAGAAACACAAGTGATCCATTTAAGGAACACAATGTGTTAACTCTAATGATGTACGATGGAAGCATACAAAAGTGAAAAGCAAACTTTAAAGTTTAACTAGACCTGCCTCTTTCTCTTTCAGGATTCTCTTTGCGAGAGCGCACATTGCGCCTTAGCATCCTATTGGCTTGAGAAGTTAGAGAAATGTGATTTTGTTGCATATCATGTACGCTATCTCTATCCCCCTAAAATGTGGAATAAATTTTTCTAAGCATACAATGAATCCTTTAGAATGTTGACTATATTATGTGTTCTGGCTCACTCAGGCATCACCTAAGAGTGGCACTTTACATGTACATACTAATAACATAAATCAAAAAGTACTTCGAGGCGAATACACCAGAGTCATGGAAGGGTCTCTTTTCGTTTAATATTAGGGTGTATTTGTACTACATGTTTGGATTTAATAATTTTCCATTTGGACATGGATGAAAATAAAGCTTATTCGCTTTTATGAACTTCTAATTTTGCTGTTGTATTATAACGTTGAGCTTTTGCTATATGACTGATTTTTGAACCTTTTGTCATTCTTCAATGCTTATATATATAATGGTTAGGTTTGACTTAAGAAAACATTCTAAAAGATCTTTGAATATTGATTTTTATTACTATTTATGATCCTCTTTTCGGGATTAGTTGCTACCTGCTACTTTATCCTCTTTTATAAATTTGTATTAAAGTGATTATGATAAAAAAATATTCAAGATCATTGGTTTGAATAAGATGATGTGAGAATGATTGCTAGAAATAATATGTATTATACGTATATAATAGCCCGTGTACTCAGGTGCTTTAAGGAGTATGTGTGCATCTGATATGGAAATGGTCGAGGTGAGCCGTTACTGGAGTGAAATTCAATTTTGGGAAGTTACATATTGTGTTGAAGGTAACTAAACGTATCTTAATTGTTAGAAGATGCACATTAAAATCTCAAAGCCTTAAAATTTCAATTTCTACAGTCGTGGTGAGCCATGTAGTTTGTAAAGTTTGATCCCGCGTCTAGAAATAAACATAGATAAACTTTTTGCAATCAAAACTTTGTAAGAGCCATAAAAAATGGATGGGCAAGTAGTTTTATGTTTACATATATATTTTTTAATTCTACTTCATTAATAAGCTATTGAACTGCATGAAGAATATTCCTTTTCTTATTTGTATTTATAAAATGGCTATTGATTAAGATCAACTTTGGTCTTTTGGTTGCATTCATTCTTCTACTCTGTCTGGATTAACCCCGCGCATAGCAGCGGTGATATTATTTTTTACCTAACTCTCCCCGCAATTCTCTACCCGCTAAGTGAATTCGTTTCACAACACTTCGAATGTATACGTGTTGTCCGTTGTATGTGTTTGTTTGGGTTTCCCGTAGCTTTCCCGCAACACCATATTAACATCACCATACTCGCATTTAAAAGACTCTCACAGTCTCTTACCAATTAAACACTCTCTTCAAATGAATTAAGGTTAAAGTTGTAAAAAATTTAAATCAAAATAAAAATATAACCACTAAAAATGTAACAATCTAAAAATTTATTAAAGAATATTATTAAATGGATGTTGAATTATAGAGAACGAAATTTTAAAAAATATGGTGAAATTATATCATAAAAAAATTAATAGATAAAAGATATTTCAATTTAAAAATAAGGGTGATTTTTTAATTAAGAGGTGACACATGTCACTCTATGATGTATTCCTTTAAAATGAAATGGATGGTCAAGATTGCACCTCCTTATCTTAATTTTTGATGGACCCCACAACTTAAATGCTTTATATAATAGTATAGATAATCTATGAGGTAAGGTACGTGTATACGAGAGGATCCCAAATGTTACTAAAAGGATATGCTATTTGTTTCAAAATCAAATATATTCAAGTCAACTTAGATAATAAAATTGAACATTTGTTTGACGTTTAGCAAACATTGTTGTCCCACTAATCAATTTTAAGTACACAAGATTTGTGATACTGTCATGGGTTTTAAATTTGTGCTAATTGTCTTGCAATAATTATCTTATACAATTTGTACGAAACTTTTACTATAAACTAATAATACAACACTCTTTAAAGAAGCTACTGAGGTTAGAATTATCTGTAAAAGATTGCTAATTGTTTTCTGTGGCAACTCTAGACATAACAGAATAGAGAAGAAAGATAATGTTGTTATGAATTGTAGGAAGAAGAATATGGTCCAGTAGACCATGAATTGGTATTCAAAGCAATGTCAAAGGCATTGGAAGTCACCAATCTTGCGTATTTGGATTTGACTGATAAGGTCATGTATCAATTTCCGGAACACTTGCATTAATGGGTTCCTGTTTATTGGTTGTGTTGATGAGAGACGAGGACTGTGTATGTGATGAATTTAAGAGATATTCGGGCTGTTGTTGCACTTGCACAACATGATGAAAACGAAGAAGCTGGTTCATCCCAGACAGGGGATGGTGGGACCGCCATTGAGGGTAGCTAATGAATCCACAGATGCGATGCGTGACGTGAAGTTCCTGATCAAGATGTGAAGTTGAGAGTGCTGCAACTGTCTACTCATCATAGCTCAAGCATAGAAGTAGTAAGTTTTTTTCATTCAGATGATAAAAATTATGTTCTAAAGTTATATAGTCAGTTTCTAAACGCTTCTAAGATGTGAGGTCAGTTGCCCTGTGTACTATGTTGGACTGAATTAACTCAGATATCATACCTCATCACTTTGTAGGCCATCAGATGCTTCAATAGTAAGGTGTAGATTTACTGCTAAAACTAAAACTGTCATATGTGGGACTGAATTAACTCAGGAAGGAGATATTTACTGCTAAAACTAAAACTGTCATATGTGCTAAAACTAAAACTGTCATATGCTTCAATAGTAAGGTGTAGATTTACTGCTAAACTAATAATGTCTTTATGTGGACTGAATTTAACTCAGGAACGGAGATTATTTTACGGCTAACTAAACACTGTCATATGTGCTAAAACTAAAACTGTCATATGCTTCAATAGTAAGGTGTAGATTTACTGCTAAAACCAAATGAGAGGGTAAGAGTTCACTTTTTAGCATGAATATGTAACAATCATTTTAAGTCATGGTAAAATTTGAAGTAATTTGCAGACCGGGAGGAGTTGCCATTTTTCAACTAGATTGACCCAGATACCCCCACCCCTGGTATGATTCAACTTTAAATTTGTTTCAACTACAACTGAACAACAAAGCTGCATCACTTGAAGAAACGCAATGAACTGAAAAGGTTGGAAAGAAAATGTCAAACGTTTGACAGAAGAAGTTGTTGAATTGAAGGCCAAAGTCAGATGCTCTTAGAATGTTGTTTTTAAGTTTTGAATTTGTATCCTTTTCTCATCTAATTGTAAACAACAACGTCTTGAGATTCTAATGAAATGAAACTTTCTTTCATGTCTTTGATTTTGCCTTACTGCCCAATAAGTTTCTTATGATACTGCTAGAGAATCGGTGCACAATAACCCTTTTATGACCCCTTTGGTGACATTAAGATTGGTCTCACACTGACTGTAAATATCCTAATGGATATACACTTTAGTTTGATTGTTCGAAAAGAAACTAAATGATTAAAAAAACAAAGGATGATGCATGGTCTGACTTAAAGCTCAATAAACTTGTAATTTTAAACAGTTTGGTGGTTTTGAGCTGAAAATCCTGAATAGAGAGTTGCTTTAAACATATGATGATACTAATCTGAACAGTTTGGTGGTTTTAACTCACAGTTTGGTGGTTTAAACATATGATGATATTTAAACTCATAGATTAAACTAAAAGAAACATAGAGGTGGCAAAACTTTTTAGATAAAGATGAGCATGTATATGCAGAAACAATATATGATCTCTTACACGTGTGTAAAACATAATTACAAACTATAATTATAAATAAAAACAAAAAAATAAGCTATTTTTTTATTTTATAGACAAAAATCATTATTAAACAAATTTAGGAAAAACCCCGTGCGTGCACGGGGATTATAACTAGTATATAGGAAAAACTCCTTTGATGTACTGACAAAACTTTTTTCGGTTCTCTGGTGTGAAAGAATAAGCAGCCTGAGGCTCCAAGCACTTCCCGTTTTTGGTTTGGCCGAGCCACAAGCCACTTCGAATGCCCAACATTTGCAAGTCTTGTCTTGTCTTGGCGGTGTCTTTAGATTTATCATGCAATAACTAAAGCTTGTTTCCACGCTGGCCTCCAACACTTTTTTTGCGATTATGCATTGATGTCTAAATCTGTGTTTAGTAAAAAGAAAAGGACCAATACTCATAGCTGTAAAAAATATAATCCGTTTAGTCCAGTTAAGTTCTCGACAATGATCATTGGTTTTTATCTTTTACCACCCCCTTGACTCGATGTTTACCTTCACACGCGTTGCAATCTATCAAGTTGAGCCAGGATTTTATCCCGGCCAAATTCTTTAGGAGGATCTTTGTTATCGGTTTGGCCATTGAATTTCAAGTGAAACTCCCTCATTTATGGGGTCTTTTATACGAATCTTTGTGGCCAACATTAAGCTATTTTTGATTAACACACGACAGATGAGTGTCTTCATTACATGTAGGGCATGCCTTGTAACCTGCCCACTCCACCCAGACAATCTATTTTTCGAGAGGAAATTCATTGATGGTCCATAAAACTTCGCTCTCATATTGAAACTTCTGGCCTGAAGGCAAGCGTCTATAGTCTCGTCACCCTTTCGGTCCAATAAAAAACCTTCAGGTCCTCAATAATAGGTCCTCATGTAAACATCCTATGTCCTTGCCGGGGATTTAGGGCCAGGAATTAACAACGTCAGCATAAAAGAACTCTCTTTCATACATAACCACGGAGGCAGATTGTATGTTGTCAATATCACCGGCCACATGCTGTAGGCCTGGACTAAGGTTAGCCATACGGTTTGAAACCATCAGCAGCCAACCTAGTCGAATATTTTCTTGGTTCTTTTGAAAAATTTGGTACTTGGTGGTTGACCCCTCACACCCTCAAAATTTCTTCCATGCTCCACCATCAACCGGGTGTTGCATCTTACGGGCTCTGTATCTCTTTCCAAGTAGAATGCCAAATCAATTATCCTGTTGCAGTGTGACTAGACTTGTACAAACGTTTGTAGTCTAGGATGATCGGAAAGTAGCGCAACACTTCTTAGGAACTTTCTTCCCGGCAATTTGATTCGTGTACTGTCTTTTCCTTCTACTTGTATTACTCACCGGACAGAAATCCAAATTCTTTGTTATTGTCTCCCCGAACATAAGCAGCAATCGTGTTCACACAGCATGTATTCGACTCGTACCCTAAACCGATGTTTGAATGTCCTTCTTTATTGCATAGTATGACGGTGGTGAGCTTGAATCCTTTACTGATGGGAAATACATTTTGGAAAAACTCTAACATTTCATTGAATATAGAATCAGTCAATCTACCTTTAGCCTTAAAATATATAAACTTTGCCATAAAGTCTAATCGAGTCACATAGTCACAACCTGGGTACAGCTCCTCGTTGGCACTGGCATATAACTCTTCAAACTCGTTACGTGTAGCTTGAGTCGGTGCGTTAATTGTTCTCACCATTAATCTCCTTGAGTTGGTTCATTGTGTTCATTATTCGGTGGGAATGTAGACTAAGATCTTTAAGTAACCGCTGTCAGTCAATCTTCAGAGGTTGTTCTTTGTGTTGTCTTATTACTGGCGGTGGCGTAGGTGGAGCCGGTTCACCATGTTCCACCCATATTTTATAACGTGGGTCCCACCCTTGTCTCATAATGTGGTCTGAAAGGTGTTTGATGTGTACCCATAATATATTTCGACAGACTAGCATGGTATTTTATTGTCCCAGGACACTATTCACGAACGGCTTGCAATGGATCGACGTATTTTTGAGTCGAATAACACAAAAATAGGTTCATGACGCTGTAAAGTGTCCAAGTCTTATCATCGGATTTACATAACTTGCGTTTTAACGATTAACATGTAGTTATTAGAGCAACTTAATTAAACACTTTCAAACGAGGAATACGAGATGTTATTGTTCACCTAGTGCACCTATGGAGCAATCCACTAACCCACTCTTTGAATGATTCATCTCATATATGAATACGTATAACTGATTTACTATTTGAGAAAATTTCGGCAGCATTTCCCCTCAATCCCCACCATATGTGTTTTTAAGAAATATTTCGTAGGAGTAAGAAGAAACACTGTCGAATTCATCTTCATAATAGTAATCCAATTATACGCATTCATATCCTAAATGAGACAAAACATTCAAAAAGCAGTCCCAAACTGGGGACTTTCCAAATTAATTTCTAATTAAAATTAATATCAGACGGGTTTTCTTAGGTTGATTAATTTCAGAGACGGCGGATTTTCGAATTAATCACCTAAAATCCTAAAACATTCCTAAAGGGTTCAATAAAACAAATACCAAACGCATATCCATTTATATCATATAAAACATACATTTAAACCAAACGCTTATTTCGGCATATATGAGCTTATTGTATTAATAACCACCCCGGAGTAAACAAACGGCTATTTATAACAAAGTTTTATCATAAACAAACTTATTATTAATTATCAAACTTTAATTAAACAAACGGACTAGTATATCTAATATTTCAATTTCCAACACACAATAATATACCACTATATCGTTTATTGAAACACGATACATAATAATTTCAAACCCAACTCAACTAATAAATAACATATAATCTAACAATATTTTTAAACAATAAACATTCCCCGGGCGACATGTCACCCGGGATACCAAAATGAGAATAAAATTAGTGAATAACGAATGACTTTGATGTGGATTCAACTCTGAGTGTCACTCAGGCTGTCACCGGCTCGGCTGCCGTTCAACTCGGGACCCGTCTGGTACAAGCTGCCTCCAAAAACCAAAAAAATATTTACCTTAACAAAATTTTATAATTAACAACTTCCCTTACAAAGCTTCTAATTATCTTGTTTAACAATTCATATTATAATTAACAAATTAAAAAAATATATACAAACCAAACCAACTGTGACGTGAACCAAAAACACAAAAACTTAGCACACACCACCAATAATTAGAGGGTTAGAAAAAGAAGATCTATACGCAATTTATCATTTAGATGGGTAATGAAGAATTATGATTTAGCGGAGGAGGTGCTCGTGTGCTCGTTGTACGCCGAGTGGGTGGTGAAGGAGGTGTGGTGGTGCGTCGAATGGGTTTGTGATCGATGATTTTGAGTTGGTTCGGCGCTGCATAATATCGCATGAAGAAGGATTATAATCTTTTTTCGTTTTTGTTATACTGAAAAGATGCAACAGATCTACAATATCAATAATTGTTTTCCCCGGCGACAATCCCCAGCGACATGTCGCTGGGGAAACATTTATTTTTGTCGTTTAGCGTATTTGGCGGGCTAACGAAATTTTTGGTGGGTTATTATCCCCGGCGACATGTCGCCGGGGAAACCTTAAAATTAAATAATAAATAACTTTTTTAGTATATTTTATTAACTTTTTTATAAAATATATATTAACGCAATTTTTATAAAACATATACTTTTTATAAAAAATATAAATTGGTTGTTTTGGCCGGGATCGGTCCGGTTCCTCGATTGTATATAATTTTATCTAAACTGATTTTTTTATAAAAAAATATAATTGGTTAGTTTCGCCGGGTCGGTACGGTTCTCGGTCGTATATTAATTATAATTCGAAATGATTTTTATAATTACTTTTCCCCGGAGACCTGTACGCCGGGGGATCATCAAAAATAAAAAAAATAACTTTTTTTTCGGTTATTTATTATTAAATTTGTTTTATAAAATCTATAATCATCATTTTATAAAATATATTCCTTGTTTATAAAAAAATATAAATTGGTTCGTTGTGGCCGGGTCGGTCGGTATCCTCCGTTTCGTATATAATTATTATCTAAAATGATTTTTTATAAAAAATATAAATTGGTTCGTTTCGGCCGGGTCGGTCCGGTTCCTCGGTTCGTATATTAATTATAATTCGAAATGATTTTTTATAATTACGTATCCCCGGCGACATGTCGCCGGGGAATCATCAAAAATAAAAAAATAACTTTTTTTTTGTTATTTATATAATTTTTTTATAAAATATATAATAATATTTGTATAAAATATATACCTTTTTATAAAAAATATAAATTGGTTCGTTTCGGCCGGGTCGGTCCGGTTCCTCATTTCGTATATAATTATTATCTAAAATGATTTTTTATAAAAAATATAAATTGGTTCGTTTCGGGTTTCGGTTGGTCCGGTTCCTCGGTTTGTATATTAAATTATAATACGAAATGATTTTTTATATTTACGTATTCCCCGGCGAATGTCGTCGGGGAATCATCAAAAATAAAAAATAACTTTCGTTTTTGTTATTTTATTTTAACTTTTCTTATAAATTATAATATTTTTGCTATTAAAAATATATACCTTTTTATAAAAAATATAAATTGGTTCGTTTCGGCCGGGTCGGTCCGGTTCCTCATTTCGTATATAATTATTATCTAAAATGATTTTTTATAAAAAATATAAATTGGTTCGTTTCGGCCGGGTCGGTCCGGTTCCTCGTTTCGTATATAATTATTATCTAAAATGATTTTTTATAAAATATATAACTTTTTATAAAAAATATAAATTGGTTCGTTTCGGCCGGGTCGGTCCGGTTCCTCGGTTCGTATATTAATTATAATTCGAAATGATTTTTTATAATTACTTATCCCCGGCGATATGTTAGGGTTGTACGTTAGACGTTCAACGGACGAGTCGATATGGTATGGTTGTACATTAGACGTTCAACGGACGAGTCGAGATGGTATGGTTATACATTAGACGTTCAACGGATGAGTCGAGATGTTAGGGTTATACGTTAGACGTTCAACGGAGGAGTCGAGATGTTAGGGTTATACATTAGAGGTTCAACGGACGAGTCGATATAGTATGGTTATACATTAGACGTTCAACGGACGAGTCGAGATGTTAGGGTTATACATTAGACGTTCAACGGACAAGTCGAGATGGTATGGTTATACATTAGAGGTTCAACGGACGAGTCGATATGTTATGGTTATACATTAGACGTTCAACGGACGAGTCGATATGTATGGTTTATTATTAGACGTTCAACTGCAGAGTCGATTTGTTATGTGTATACATCTGACGTTTCACACGGACGTTAATTCAGTCGATATATGTTATGGTTGGTACATTAGCTGTTCAACGTGACGAGTCGATATTGTTATGGTTATACCCCCATTAGACGTTATCGGACGTAGTCGGAGATATGGTATGGTTATACATTAGACGTTCAACGGACGAGTCGATATGTTATGGTTATACATTAGACGTTCAACGGACGAGTCGATATGGTATGGTTATACATTAGACGTTCAACGGACGAGTCGATATGTTATGGTTATACATTAGACGTTCAACGGACGAGTCGATATGTTATGGTTATACATTAGACGTTCAACGGACGAGTCGATATGGTATGGTTATACATTAGACGTTCAACGGACGAGTCGATATGTTATGGTTATACATTAGACGTTCAACGGACGAGTCGATATGGTATGGTTTTACATTAGACGTTCAACGGACGAGTCGATATGTTATGGTTATACATTAGACGTTCAACGGACGAGTCGATATGGTATGGTTATACATTAGACGTTCACAGACGAGTCGATATGTTTGGTATTCATTAGACGTTTCAACGGACAGTCGATATGTTATGGTTGTACATTAGATGTTCAACGGACGAGCGATGATGGGTATGGTTATACATTAGACGTTTCAAACGGAGAGTTAGAGATGTTAGGGTTATACATTAGACGTTCAACGGACGAGTCGAGATGGTATGGTTATACATTAGACGTTCAACGTACGAGTCGATATGATATGGTTATACATTAGACGTTTAACGGACGAGTCGATATGTTATGGTTGTACATTAGACGTTCAACGGACGAGTCGATATGGTATGGTTATACATTAGACGTTCAACGGACGAGTCGAGATGTTAGGGTTATACATTTAACGTTAACGGACGATGTCGAGATGGTCCTTATCTGGTTATACATTTAGTCGTTCAAGTAGAGTAGATATGATAGGTTATACATTAGCGTTTAACGGTCGAGTCGATATGTTATGGTTGTCATTACGTTCAACGGACGAGCGAGATGTTAGGGTTATCATTAGACGTTCAACGACGAGCTCGAGATGGTATGGTTTTACATTAGACGTTCAACGGACGAGTCGATATTGATATGGTTATACATTTGCCGTTTATCGGACGAGTCGATTGTTATGGTTGTACATTAGACGTTCTAACGGAGAGTCGTATGGTATGGTTATACATTAGATGTTCAATAGACGAGTCGATATGGTATGGTTATACATTAGACGCGTTCATCGGACAGGAGTCGAGATGTTTGGGTTAATTCATTGACGTTCACATGGACGGGTCGATATGGTATGGTTATTACATTAGAGGTTCAAAGGATGATTGCGAGATGTTAGGGTTATAATTAGACGTTCAACGTACGAGTCGAGATGTTAGGGTTATTACATTGTGGTTTCAACGGACGTGTCGATATTGTATGGTTATACATTAGACGTTCAAGACGGAGTTCGATTATTGTTATGGTTATACTCCCGCAACATACCCCCGCCAAATTCTCCTGCCATAAAAAACTCCCGACCAATTACTCCCGCCAAATACTTCGCAATATACTCCACGCATATCACCCCCGCCCAATTATTTTTGTATACCATAAAAAGCCGATACTATCCTCAAACATAAACACTATCCAAACTTTAACATCACAATCACAAAAAGATGGTTTACATGGTGTCACATGAAGCTTTTGCGTGTAGGTGTGCAGAAGGAGATGTAGTTCTCCGACAATCGTATAAACCTGAGAGTTACGGTAAACTATATTATGCATGTCCAAAATCAAAGGTGAACAATCACATGTTTTTATTTGTGCAATATATAAATATTTTGGGTAGTTGTTAAAAGAATTGATCTCTTTACTATTTAACAGCCTCCGAAAACATTTTGAGGTGTGGATTTTTTTTATGGGAATGGGACCGACGTTCTGTGAATTGATTGAGTTCTCCTGAGCTCAAGTTACTCTGCAGGACATTCAACACCTCCTTTTAGTATTGGCATGCCACTGTTTTATTTTCACTTTCAATCTTTTCAACTTTTCGTGGGACAACAACTTTCTGCCATCAATGTGATGATCTAAATAAGCCAATTCCGACTTAATAAAATCAACAAAATCTTCGCGAAGGAACCAAGAATGATAAATTTTGAAAGGAATTGGGCCAAAGTCAGATTTATTGCAATGAAGAAGAATAGGAAAACTGGAACTGAGAATGGTGAAGAGAGCGACTTGCAAAATGAAATCAGCTTCTTGGCAACTGATAATGGTTCTTTAGAGCAGGGTAGTGAAGACGGTTTGATGCAAGAAGACACTGAATTGACTAAGGTTGGTGGGTCCTTTGCTGATGAACCTGTTATCGACTCGAATGATAAGGTAAAGACTATCATATCATTGATAATGACGAAAACATGTTTTATTTTTAAAAAGTGGAAGTAAAAGGAAGAGTTGCAAAGAGAGGAAAATGGTGAAGTTCAGGAATAGGAATAGTGCACTTTAAGTGTGGTTGATATGTTGTTCATAGTGGTTTGCTGAAGTACTTGCTGTGCTTAAAGGCTTTAATTAAAGCCTTAATAACAATCTTCAAAACCCACCATTCTTTTTGCTCAAAAATCATCGAGTCACAAACGTTTTAACAAACCCACGTTACATTCCTCAAATTATTCGTAGGTTTAGTCTCAAGAACAAAACCCAGGTACCTTTTTTAATGATTTCAAGTTTTTATATGTTTTTGTGTTTAGGTTTGACTATATTCTTGGTCAAAGAAACATATAAGTTAAAGTTGTATAGTTGTATGTCAGTTTCCCTGGGACTTAATTAACTCAGATATCATACCTCGTCACTTTGTAGGCCATCAGATGCTTCAATATTAAGGAGTAGATTTACTGCTAAAACTAAAACTGTCATATGTGGGACTGAATTAACTCAGGCAGGAGATATTTGCAGTTTCCAAATGAGAGGGTAAGAGTTCGTTTTTTAGCATGAATATGTAACTGTCATTTTAAGTCGTGGAAAATTAGAAGTAATTTGCAGACCGGGAGTAGTTGCCATTTTTCAACTAGATTGACCCAGATACCCCCACCCCTAGTATGATTCAACTTTAAATTTGTTTCAACGACAACCGAACAACAAAGTTGAAGAAACGCAATGAACTGAAAAGGTTGGAAAGAAAATATCAAACGTTTGACAGAAGAAGTTGTTGAATTGAAGGCCAAAGTCAAGATGCTACTTAGGCTGTTGTTTTTAATTTGTATCCTTTTCTATCTAATGTAAACAAAACGTCTTGAATTCTAATGAAATGAAACATCTTTCATGTCTTTGGTTTTGCCTTACTTCCCAATAAGTTTCTTATAGAGAATTGCTGCACAATAACCCTTTTATGACCCCTTTGGTGACATTAAGATTGGTCTCACACTGATTGTAAATATCCTAATGGATATACACTTTAGTTTGATTGTTCGAAAAGAAACTAAATGATTAAAAAACAAAGAGATGTGCATGGTCTGACTTAAAGCAATAAAACTTTGTAATTTGAAACAGTTTGGTGGTTTTGAGCTGAAAATCCTGAATAGAGAGTTGCTTTAAACATATGATGATACTAATATGAACATTTGGTGGTTTTTACTCACAATTTGGTGGTTTAAACTTATGATGATATTTAAACTGATAGATTAAACTAAAAGAAACATAGAGGTGGCAAAACTTTTTAGATAAAGATGAGCATAAAACAATATATGATCTCTTACACGTGTGTAAAACATAATTACAAACTATAATGATAAATAAAAACAAAAAAAAAAGCTATTTTTTATTTTGCTAATTTTTTATTTTATAGACAAAAAACATTATTAAATTTTTTTTAGGAAAAACCAAATGCGTGCACGGGGATTATAACTAGTAATTTATAACAAAATTTACAAAATAAACTTTAAATTTACACTACAACAAATTTACGCACGGGCAAACAATATAACAAATTACATGACAACGGGTTTGAAAGTTACACGGTTTCAACATATTAACACGAGGTCGATCCAACCCAAACACGCCTGAAACCTATTCATAACCTCACTGTTTTCATGTTGACTTCACGCCATCTTTTCATCAATAAACAAAAATTCAAAATTCAAATATTAGCTTTCGATACAAACCAAACAACTAAACTTTTTCCTTATTTTTTTCCCCACGTTGTAATTTAAACTTATTGTTGAAAGGCTTGCAAGTATGTTTGACTGGTTTTGGTTCCTCCCATATTCGATTATCAAGGCATGGCTTGTCATATACCCATGGTACATTCTT
Organism: Tanacetum coccineum; assembly: GCA_026074375.1. NCBI lineage: Eukaryota > Viridiplantae > Streptophyta > Magnoliopsida > Asterales > Asteraceae > Tanacetum > Tanacetum coccineum. The sequence continues at coordinate 56,884 of BQNB010012721.1, read as the reverse complement.
GTTCCATTCATAGATTCAATCGTCTTTATAATCTTCATAGGTTTTAAACCCCATAATATCATTTGTATGTAAGTCCGGATCTACTTTGAGAATGTAATTAAATTCATTGAATGCCAAGCAGAGAGGTGTCTCGTAGTCAAAAACATCAGTTTCTATCTTAAAGATTTCGGCGGTTTCTTCCTTATCACTCCTGTATTCTTCAAGATCAGAAGATTCATCATCAGATTCCTCAATTTCATCACCACCCATTTTCCAATAATCCCACAAAGCTCATTTGGTGAATATATCCATCGTTTTATAGTTTACGAACTTTGTAGCTAACCAGCCTTCGAATATTGGATTGGTTGGATCCCATTTTATTACGGGAGTGTTATTTCCCTCGATGCGAGAAGGCGGGTAGTATTTTCCAAATTTTTTTGCAGTTAAGTCGACCCAACAAGTGATTGATTCTTTGATTCCATCAAACCATCTCCGTGCACCTCCAGTCAATGAGATTGGGAAAACAACAACTCTCAGTTTATCATGATCTACATTGGGTAATTTGATTGGGTCAATAATTTTTAGGTAGTATTCAATATGCTCAACTGCGTCTTTCTCGTTTGTTCCACTAAAAGCATTGTTGTACAGATCATCCAAGAATTTTCCTTTCAATTCATAAGCGTTTTTCCCGTTAACTGTAATACTTGTAATCCCGGAATAGTAATCTGCTCTGTCATTAGGCGCAAATGTTTCCATACTTGACTTCTTTCCCTTGTTCGTCGTCATCACTTCTTTAATCAAATAGCTCTGATAAGTATATCCTGTAACACAGGTAAAAATATCAGCAGGATTTCCTCTGAAGAAACATATAAAAAAATTAGCACAAAAATCAACTATGAAAACTAAGTTTCTGATTCTGTTTCAGATGACCGATACGCCGTATTAATCAATTGAATGAATACGCTGTATTGGACAGAAAGTTGGATATGCCGTATCCGATGAAAGTGGATACGCCGTATCAAGTTATCGACTAGAACAGTGTATTGGAAAAACAATTAATTCAAACACACAAATATACAAGCAAACAATTAAAGACAAATACACAAAATATACAGAATATACAAGACTATACACTAATCTAATTAACAACACTCCTAAGGGTTAGATCTAATCTAATGTTAAATACCAAAATAAAAAATAAAAATCAAGATTAATTTTCACTCCCTGGCAGCGGCGCCAAAAACAACACTTTAACGGGTAGTGTACCCGGTCAATGGTAGATTCGTGGTAAGTAGGGTGTCGAACACTTGAAACGAGGTTAAATCTCTCAATTTATTTATATTTTGGTTATCTAATCTAAGTTAATTCTAATATAAGTCAAACCGATGCTAATCCTATTTTAGTTCTAATCCTAATTCTAACAGGTATAAGGGGGGTTTCAGATTGAGAGACTGGCACTGGTAATCCTATTTTAGTTCTAATGCTATTCCTATTTTAGTTCTAATCCTAATCCTAATGCTAATCCTATTTTAGTTCTAATGCTAATTCAAGATACTTTAACACACGCAAGAAAATTAACAGAAGATAAAAGAGCGGTCGAGCCTTATGATAGAAAACTATATTAGCCATCCTTAATCTGATTAGAAGGTTGGTTTGTTTATTCAATGATTACTTATCTCGAAGAGACATATCATTCTTAGACTTAGGCGGGACTTCATCCTAAGATCTAGACACATTAATTCTGTCATAATTAAAGCATCCGCATAAAACATCCTTATGTATTGATTATAATTCATCTTAGAGGATGACACCGTGTATGTCGTACGAACCTTAGCTCATAGAGACTTTACCCACTTACTGCTTAGCGGTAACTTTTGTTAGGTGGTAGTCCACAATCCAAACTGTACCAATGATCAGAACTTATTAGTTAGTACTAAGCCACTACCTTCTATGGTACAACCAGTTCAATCAAGCAAGCAAGATGTTATTAGTGATCCTATTTGTTCCACCTATACGCATTACTATTTGGAGAGATATTCTGGACTCTTAGCCTACGTCCAAACAACACTGAAGTTGCAGCGCTTTAAATATGTAGAACTAGACCCAGATGAATGATAGGTCGCATACTTAAGCACGTAAACAAGTATCATGTGATAAACATAATCAATAAATCAACGATAAATTAAGAAATCTCTATATAAACAAAACCAAACATTCAGATCTTCATAATAATGACTAATACCCGAAGGTATTACCCTTCAAACATCATAATTAATACAAGAGTAATGTCTTAGCCAAGATAAACTAACCGAGTTAACAAATGATACCAAAAAATGAACGATTACAAAAGTATAAGAAATTACACGTTGTCTCCTATGAATTGGAATGCGTTGCAAGACCTCTTCTACTCTTTTTCTCCTCTGAAAATCAACTTTTATAGTTTAGGTATCGAGAATATGATTTAGCACACTTAAAACTCGTTTTTGAGTTTTGTATTTATAGGGTCTGGAAGTCGGTTCGATACGGCGTATCCAATGGGTTGGATACGGCGTATTGGAGTTTTTTGGAGTAGGGACCACGCTTGATATCTTTCAGAATATTTTATTCCCATATATCCAATACGGCGTATTGGTTTTTTCTGGATACGGCGTATTGATCTTCTTTCCTTTGTGGTCTTTGGTGAGTGCAGGCACGGATACGCCGTATCTTCCTTGATAGATACGACGTATTGGTTGTCAGAATAGTAAATCTTCAAATTATCTTCTTTTAAGCTTCAAATTGCGCGCCTTTTGCTAATATTCACCAAGTACTCCATAATTACTGCAATTCTCAAATATGAACGATTAAGTAACAATTCTTTGCAATAATTATACAAAATGGGTTAATAACATGTGATAAATGATGTTATAAAATAGACGTTTTGATGTCATGAGTAGTCTAAAACATGTTTTGGTGGAGACCGTTTTAATTTTTAATTTCACACAAGTTAGAGAGGAAGACATATTTTTGAGGCCAATAGAAACATATGACTACATTATCAAAGGCACTTAATATAAGATGTCAACATAAGTACTCTTTTAAAAATAATGATATTTTAACGTATGGCCAAAACAAGTATCATAATTAGACATACTTTACCCAAACAGAGCACGTAATTCATACAGCCGAATGTCAAATTTAAACTTGGATAAGTGCTAATCTGATAAGCATGTAACTTCCGTTATCGAAGCTGTATAAGATAAAGGATTGCCTAGCTTCTTAATTTTTAGATTTTGACACAAGGTGCTCATCTTATAAGCATTTTTGTACTAAAGTGTGTAGTTGCTTGCGAACCTATATATGTACAGTCATAATTTGCACATTGAGCATTCAATAAAATGTTTAGTCATCGGCATAATAAATTTTCAAGACAACGTAACGCCAAAACAAGTATCATAATAATACCTAAATACTTTAAAGTTCATGACCCAAAAACATAGTTCACTGAACGATGTATTAAGTATCTAGATAAGTAAACGCGCACCCCTATTTATTAGAAAAAATCTAGTCTTTCTTAGTACAATGCTTAAATGTAATTTCACGTTATCAAAGCTATCGGTTCCCGTAGTGATTCATGCTCCAAGCACATAAACGGGTTAGCTTCCGAACTTCATAGGAATATTTTCTAGTCTTATATGCTAATATCTTTCTTTCACGAGCTCATGATAACTCTTGCGTTTTGTTTCTTTCCTTGTCATAGGAATATTTTCTATAACAATTTACCATTTTTTAAGGAAACATTTTCTAGTCTTATACGCTAATATATAGTGTCCCACATAGGTTGGAGAAGGAAATTGTTCGCGACTAATATACCAAATTTTATGCAAGTGTTATGTGTCCAGTTAATCACCGCCCATAAAGTTAAAAAGACTTGTTGGCATGTGATAACTTGAAAACTTATATTAACTCTTAACCAGTTGTAATTTTTGTTTACCGTAACAAATGTTTTGGTGGAATATATAACTCTGAATGTTGTTAGTTTTCTTTAAACAAGGACAAAGAATGCCGATCCAAGCAGATAAAAGTTCTAACTTGTCAACATCTCATGTTCTTACACATCGAGATTACGTATACTAGTTATTATTAATTCTATAACTTGAGTTTATTTTTGCTGCATAGATTGCAGCTTTACATCAACTGTAAACCAAATAGTGGTGGCTCAAGGGTAAGACAAGTAAAGCTAGGGCTTTAGGTCCTTAATTTTTTAAGGCCCTGGATTTCGTAGGACTTTGTATATATATAACGTCAGTCACATGTTATTTTTGCCGCCATCTTCTAATTAATCAAGGCCCTAATTAGCCGATAAATCTTAAATAATCAAAGTTTTGGGCTTTTCTGTTTCTAATTTTCTTTTTTTAAGCCTACGAGTTGTAGAAATTCAAGCCTAAATAACCTATTTTTACATTAAAATAAGCAAATGTTAAATTAGTTCGTGTGATGACAACCATTTATCATTTATATTGATCAAATGACAATTATATTTTCACACCCACAAACATACTTTAATTATGTAGTTTTATCTTATCCACTCATGTATTATTCTTCAATCATAAGTTGCTTTTAAAGATGTTTTAGTTTCTGTTAAAAAAATTGCTAAAGAAAAATGAACGTGGAACGGAAATTTGAAAGGAAAACGAGCTATTTGTAGAAAAATGTTAACAATGAAACTATAAAAACTGGTGTAGAGATTTTTAGAACCGATTACTTCTTACACATTGCAGATCAAGCTATTTTATCAATAAAAATTAAATTTGACCAATTTATATTGTATGAAGGTATCTTTACTTTATTATTTAACATTGAAAATTTAATATCTAAAGATAATAACAAGCTAAAAATGTAATTGTTTGGATTTTAAAAGTTTTTTAAACCACATTATAACAATTGTTTGGGTATTAATGGTATAGATTTATTTTTGAAACTAAATTTTTTAAAAGAAATTATACATGTGAGCAATGCTACATCAATTGATATACTTAATCATATTATATTTAATAACTCTTTCTGTAATACTTATATTATGATGTATAGAATATTGTTAACAATTTCGATAACAGTTACTTCAACAGAAAGAGTTAAAGCTAAACTTAATTAAAGTTATCAACGATCGAAAGTGTCATCAAAATATAATATATACTGGTTACCAAAAGGCTTGTATCCCAATGGTACTTTTGTTGTGTGAGAAGCTCACCAACCAAATGGTTGTGGGTTTAAGTCATGTTTAGGACATGTGAAATAGATTTGTTGTATATTTATTAGATAGTTAGTTGTCGTTTTAAAAAAAAACAAATTATATATATTAGTTGATTTATCAATTGAAAATAAAATATCATACTATATTGATTTTAAGAAACTAATTAAAGATTTCACATAAAAACTTAAAAAAATAAATTTATATAAATGATTTTTCGATAAATAACTTTGATAAAAAAACCCCGTCTTAAAGTTTCGCTTTAGGCCTCCGAGAAGATTGAGCCGCCCCTGAAACGAAACGTCATGTGCGCTATTAGTAGTGAATATCATTTTGTATTGCTTGTAAGTTTTGCTATGCCGGTTTGTTTAGTGAGAACCCAAAACTTATGAGTGCAAGAATAAGTTATGACCGAAAACTTATATAAATTTCAGATGAGTAAAACGGTTAGGAAAAAACACAGATTCTTTTAATTCAATGCATAAAGGGTCATATTATTTAATTATTCAAGTCATCACAAACTGTTACTTTATGTTTCATGCTCTAACTCTTGCATTATCTCTTTCTTAACCATTTTTAATGAAGATATTTGTAACTTTCTATCTCACATAGACTAAAGATAGAAGTTGTTGGTTAGTAATATACCATAAGTGTATGTGTTTCAAATGTGTTGAGAATAGTATAACGTTTTCATATATTTCATCATGTCCCGGGTTGAAAAAATCTGGCACACCTGGGAATATATGAAACCTCATATGAACTCTTTGCTTTTTTTCTTTTAATTTGGTATTATAAAGCGAAAATTTTCGTAGTGACCTATTGGAATGCGTGTTATCCAGATATGACCTGACAATTTTTTTTTCTATATGACCTTATAGATCGCACATGGTGGCAAGCTATTTACATTTGGACACGTGTCGGGTTTTTAGTGGTGGGTGAGAAAATTAAAAAAAAATTGTAAATCGCGCATGGGGTAGAGCGATCTATCCAAAAATGTCAGATAATGCAAATGTAGATCGCGTGAAGGGTTTGGCGATTTACTTATTTTTTTTTGTTTTTTAGGGTTTTGCAGATGAATAGTAACGCACAGTATGATGGAATGATATATCACTGCCATATTTTGTCACTTATGAATTTGAATACGGACTATATGATTATATAGTGATAGTATGTGTTTCTCTTAATTTAGTTCAAAAGAAACAGAAGCTGAGGTTTTTCATTGTTTGAGGTTTCATTGTTTCTCTTTGAAGGTTTCATTGTTTGAGGTTTTTCATTGTTGATTGTTACCGTTTGCGGGTAGAGCAAAGTTGGTGTTGGTGCGGTATTCTTTTAAAGGGTTTTTGTTGTTGGTGATATCGTGGCTTACTTGTTTATTATAAGATGGATTTGAGCGGTTACGAGGTATAATATTTTTATTTTGTATCATTTGACTATTTTATTATCTGATGTATATATGTGTAGTAATATATGGTTATTTATTTATTTGTTTATTTAGGTACCCCGTGTTCTTGTTACACGTAGAAGTAAGTTAAAGTTGCTTAAAACAATTAAAACAATAATTAGTGGCACTGACCGGGAAGCACTGTTTAGACAATCCTGTTCTGGTTGGGTATTAGATCAAACTGATTTTATAGAGAATTTTATATTAATACATTTTATGTTAGGGCGGCAAATTGATGATGATAAAAATGTTCCTTTGTATTACTATATAAATAAAGATTTTAGTATACCATTTGGGAGAGAGAAATTCTGCCTAGTAACTGGGTTAAGGTTTGGGGTCCAGAATTGGGCTGAGTATGACACCAAAGAGCGTATTCCTTTTAGGCGACGGGCGTTTCCGTCATATTTAGATGGGCAACCTATAACAGGCATCGACATCATAAATATGATTGTTGACCAGTCATTTGCTCAATTATACGATGACGATGCTGTTGGCCTTTGTTGTCTAGGCATATTGCAGCTTGTTATATTAGGTGTGGAGAGTAGACGTGTTGTCCCTGACTGGATTTTAAGATTACCAAATGATAGAGTAGCCTGGAACAAATATCTTTGGGGTTCATATGTATGAACAACATTGTACTCCCAACTTAGGAATGCAAACGTCAAACGTTGGTCGCCCTTGTATGTCGATGAGCCTACAAATGAAGATGATGCGAAAAAGTATTCAATCTCTGGATATACTTAGGCATTCAAGGTATGTCAAAAATAAGTTTATAATTTTTAATTGACCATTTAAGTTATATGTATAATGTAAAATAACTGAAACAATATGTTTTTTTTAGACTTGGATATTGGAGTCTTTCCGAGTAACTGCGATTAGGTATTTTGATCATTACAATCGATATCCTAGAGTTGCTGCTTGGAGTAAGAAAAAGGGAAGGTTTTTGGGACAAATGGTTATTCCTTTTTTTCAAGTGAGTTTTATTTAATTTAATAGTTTATTAAGTTGATTATGTTATTTATTTAATAATTAATTTCCTTTTTTTAAAGGGAAATATGCCTGCTGCGAGATTGACACCAGACGATAATGAGGCTCGATCGGACTGGTGGATTTCTAGTAAGGCATACTTTGACGGCTTTATTGGTCAACTTGAACGAGTACCTTTTGATTTAAGCCGTCAAAATATGTATGAAATTCCATCCGATATTTACCGAGAGTTCGATGAACAAAAAAGAGAATTTGAACGAAATAAAAAAGAAGTTGATAACATTAAGGAAAAAATGCGTAAATTTAGGCAGGAAATGAATGTTCAGCCGGTGCGATAAGAGAATAAAGAACCGATTATTGTTGAACAACATTATGGGTTGAGCGATTTTAGTCAATTCCAAAGTATGCAGGTATAATTTTTTTACATTTAATATAAGGCTTTGTAAGTAAATAATATAATTTTGTATTTATGGGTGTTCACAGGGTGGTCCGTCTTCATTCCAAGGACATGTAAATAGCTCATATTTCAATATGGGTATGCCACCGAATTTCCAAACCCCAATGCCGTCCCAACCTGGTTCATCTGATTGGCAAAGACAGATGCCGGCGCAGTCGGCCACTTAGTATTGGAAACCCGGTACATCGTCGCAGCCTGGTTCTTACTATTCGTTTGGTCAGGTGCCATCTCATATAGGTAGGCCAAATTTGCAAACCACTATTGAGACGCATCATGATGTTGATGGCATATTTGACCAGGTAATGCTATTTTTATATACGAATATGATTATATAGTAATAACCATCATGAAGTAATAAATTATTATTAATTGTTGTTTTTAGAATATTCCGAATCGAGGAAAAAGGGAACAGTTTCCTAGCAAGTATAAACTGACTCTATTTATGGATTAACCTCCTACTACAATTTTACCCAAGCAACGTGTTAATAAAACTAAAAATAAGGGTAAGAAGGCTAATTTATCGCCTTTGAATCTTGGGGGTGCTTTTGAGGATGACAATGTAGAAGAAAATAATGTTACGTTTTTGGGTTCCCAATTTACTGGTAATTTCTTAATGTATGAGAACGTGGACCCTACAAAGGTAATTGTTAATCTTGTATTTAAATTAATAAATAAACTAATGAAAGTATGTTTACTAATATTGGTTATTAACTTGGTTGATTAGGTGCGTAGAGTAAATTATGTTAACTTCCGGCCTTTCTAAATGACCCCCATCAGATTTACTTGGATTGTTATATGAAAGGTTATACAGTTCTTGTTAGTTTTTGGCAACAATTGGTCTCTTATTTATGTATGCCTGACATGCACCGACTTCCACATGGCACCCCTATTAGTTGGTTGTCCGAAGAGGTAAGTTTATTTATACAAGTTTAATAAAGGAGTAATTTATATATCCCTTTAGCCAAAAACATCTATTTATTTTGTTACAATGTTTTGAATCAGCACATGAACTCGTGGATGGAGTTATTAATTAGGAGGAGGAATGCAGAGAGGCCAACTGGACAGTGGCCTATAAGGGTACAATAAGTGTACATCCGGAAAATAACCGATTTATCATACCGACGGACCAACACGTCATTGGAACATTGGATGGCACCACGCGTCCGTATCCAGCCTGGAATGATGTTGATTGGGTACTTATTTCTTTAGTTATACGTTATAAAACTTTTAATACAACTTATGCATGATTAGTGTTTAATTATTTGATTTTATCTTTGTAGGTGTTTATGCCCATACATGTTGCTGGAAATCATTAGGCCACGGGTGTTATACATTTACCGAATTCTCATTTTTACGTGTTCGACTCCATGTATAATGAGCAAAACAAGGATGTGTTATCGCGACTAATTCAATGTTGGACCCCCGTGGTTAATAACATTTTGGCAGATCGTGGTTGTATAAATGAAACTAGACCACCCCATAATTTTCAGTATTCATACAATGATGGTTTGGGTATAGATGTCCCTCAACAAACCAACTTCTCAGACTGTGGAGTCATCACATGTTGGTTAATCTCTCGTTTGTGTGCAGAAATAAAGCCAGTTGTGCGCGGTAATACTCAACAGTTTTTTGAGAAAGTTAGAAATGACATGTGTGAAAGTTTTTATATGTGTAGGTGTGAGGATACTAGAGAATGTGGTTATGATTAATTTTGAATTTTGTATGTGTTGAATGTTGAAATCCTAACACTTTGAGTGAAATAATATTGTATATTACTTTGAATTTCTTTGAATATACGTCCGTTGATATGTTTGTTTTTTTGGGTAATATTCGTCCGTTGATTTCTTTGAATTTCTTATGAATGTACCGACAAGTTATATATAATGTATACACATGATTTAAAAATTCTGTTACATGATTTGACAAGTCAATGACATGGACTAGATCACCTTGTATTTGTAGCGATTTACATGAGTTGTCAATTCAATGACAATATATAATCTTTGAGTTGACAAGTCTCTGACAAAGGTTTTATCACCCAATATAGTTTGCCACGGGTTTTGGCACCATCTTCATATTAATAGTGTGTGTGTGTGTGTGTGTGTGTGTGTGTGTTTGATAAGTTAACATGTTATTGACGATAATAGATGCTTTTATAGGGAGAATCAATTGCTTGTTATTTCATAAGAGGGCTAGGTGTCATAAAAACATTACATATATAATAAAAACATTACATAAATAATAAAAAACATTACATAATAATGTTAAGGTTAACCACTGCCACTTCCAAGAACTGTATCCTTACGGAAAACCTCAACCACATTTCTTTTTGTAATGTTAAGGTAATGCTTTGATGGTTTAGGAGTAAAAACTGAGACATTAGCAAGTATCATAGCAGCTCCTACAGTAATATCCTTTCCATAACCACCCACGTCAAGGACTTTGTAGTTTATTGTTCCAGGTACTGTACCCGATAGATCTTTCAGAGTCACATTTAAATCTCCAAGAGCATTCGGAGAACAAGACTTGACGATTGCAACAACTTGTTCCAGTTTTCCCTTTTTAAGAAGGTTGTCGATGTCTCCCAAACATCCAGTTACAGTGCCACCAAATGCATTCACATAGTTAGTGGCGCTAACCCACGCCCCACTATTAAAATCAGCATCCTCACCCACATCCTCAACAACTTTCTGCATATATTCTTGTGTCGACATTAAAGCCCCATCCGGATCAAGAATAAATACATTATCTTTAAGCAGCTTGGCTCGCTGAACAAGACCCGCAGGACCGGGTATTATCCTAACTGGGTTTGAGGTTGAGGAACGCACAACGGGTGTTAACTGAAGATCGGAATCATCTATATCTAGACTGAATTTCCATGGTTCATTTTTGTTATTGAAATTGGAATCCATTTGAGAGAGTTGGAATAAGAAGTTGTGTGACAAATTAAGGAAATGGTGAGGGCTATTTATAAGGGAAAATTTTGGAAAAATTAAGAGAGTTGGACAACACAAATGTTTTTTTCTGTAACAAATAAGACAACTCAATGTAAATAGAATTGTGTGAATTGAGTAACAAAGTCGGATATATATAAAAAGCAAAAGTGTGTATACAAGTGGTTACATTTATTGTACCCGTTTTGGCCAAGACAAGTATTATTATTCTTTAAATTTATTATAGCCTGACATACATTAGTCACTTTCATAACAGAGAAACGATAGAATAACATTGCAATCTTTTACGGAAACACTTCTCAATTATTATAGCTTGACAAAGTTCATACTTTATCACTTTTATAACAGAGAAAACGATACAATATCATACAAATTAACTTCCAAGTTTACATACACTATTCCAAACCAAGTTTTTCATGTCATTGTTAAAATCAATGAAGTAGTGCGACTGAATTAAGTGATCCTTGGTTAGGGGCCAATGAAGATTGATCATGTTAGATTTCGACAACAAGGGTTTGAAAATTTGAAAGTGGATTGAACACTTCGACAACTGGTGCAGTTTGTTTGACAAAATGAAGCTTCTACTATGGTTGCTTATCTTTAGTAACATCCAAATTAATTAGAGATCATGCCAATTGGGGTAAGAAAGGGTGAATAGTTTGTCTGTACATGAAACTTCACCATCATCAACTTAGTGGGCTCCATGCATATATAATACGAAAGGGTTAACCAAACTTAAAACTACCTAGATATATATTATAATACATGTCACCAAGCTGGGAAAGTATAGTAAGGGAGTGGTCAATATTGAACCGACTAGCATCTCTTCAGCAGTCTATTACCTGAAAATGGTGAGTAAATCAAATCAAATAAAAACTAACAGGTAAAGTTTAGTATGAAAAAAAAATTACATCATCACCAATAAAAACTTCTCTGAACCAACCAAAATAATTTTTCCACGCAACAACGCTTGACCGTCCCGTTTAATTCTTATAATATCACTGATTGGCAAACTAGTAACTCTCCAAGGTTATAACAAGTTCTAAACTTAATTTAAACACGACACATACCATGGACCATTCTGGACCATAATAGGGATAATTTATCTTTAAAAGTGTTGGGTCTAGCGTGACAGGATGGACACCAAAACCAAATAACATTTTAGGTGAGTCAGCTTCTAACAAGCAATTTTTTTAACTTTTATTTAAAAGCGTTGATAGGACAACTCTCTGACATTGAGTAGATCACGCTTAACTTTGTGCGATGTACATTTTTTAACTTTTATTTAAAAGCGTTGATAGGGCAATCTCTTTGACATGGAGTAGATCACGCTAACACTTTGCGCGATCTACATTTGTTAATATAGAATATATTTCTTGAAACGAATAATTATTCATAACATCCCAAACAACCTTAAGTAAAAATGTCTGTCAAATATAAAAACTTCAAGTGCCTGAATTTCATTTTAATGAAACCCACGAGTTCCATAACTGTCAGAAGATTTGACATACTCAATGTACATGAAATGGTGATAGCAGAAAAGTCAAAGTGGAAGCAAATGCTGTGATAACTTATCGGTTTAAGCTCTCGCATTGACTTTGCTGTTGATATCACAAACGACGCTGAGGTATAATTTTTTGTTGGGTGTGCTTGTAACTCCAATGATGAATTTGCACATTTGTTTGTTTCTGAACAGAAAAACAATCAAAAAAATATGTTCTTTAATTTTTTTGAATCAACAACTTTAGAAAACGGCCCATCTAATCAAGAAATACCATCGCTCGTTGAATAATAGTTATACACAATTTACTGCTTTTTTAAACAATGGTATAATCTTTTGATTAGGCCAAATGATTTTCATATCCAACGACTCCTACACTTGCTAAATGACCACATTTTTTCAATCCAGAATCCTCATTGACTTCAGATCAAACGAATATAACACAGATGATGTGGTTAATGAAAACCCCCAAAACAAAATCCATAAATGGCAAAAGTTCATGTCATTTGAGCCTGACATTCCGGAGACACCAGTTTACAAGGCAAAACCTAGTATGTCAAGAATATAGTCACAAACAGAAGTTGAAAAGGGTAGATTTTTACAACAAGAATCTTTGATCTTGGCTGTTAGGTTGAAAGCTTAAGCGAAGGTTCCTATTTTAACAGACAGATTCGCCCCGAAAAGATGTTACTTAAAATGCTATCATTTTACTGAATGTGATTGGTATCCCCGGGCGACCCTATGGGATAATACAAAGAAATATTACATTACATATCTTAATTGTTCCAAGACTCAAACATATCCTAACCATCGAAATGCAAACAAAAAAGTCATTGGTCACCTTTTTACTCCAAAATTACAAGATAGGTCACGGGTTTTAAGAGGGAAAGATATACAACAAGATATACTATCAAGAATATAAAATACAATTTCTTAAGCCAACAAGCAATGAAAGGGAACACTATGGTATAGAGCAGGTGAGAGGGTTCACCATACGAAGCATTTGAAATACCACCCCCTCTCGCCACCCCTCCCGTATTATTGTTATAACCCCAGAAAAAAATGAAGGGACAGGAACTTCGAATCAAAAATAGACGATAACGAGTTTTCGAGACGTTAAATTTCATTGCCATTGGGCTTCGGTAAGTGTTGCTCACAAAATCGAATATATATAATCTATTACATCATAAAAGTATGTTTATAATATTTTATTACAGATTCGACATTCCTTAAGTTATCTACCCCACGTGCTTAGTGAATCGATGCTGCACATTTAAAGGGTCTATACAAGGGAACAAATCTGGTAGTTGTGGCCATGGATGGAAACAATCAGATTGTGCCGATTGCATTTGGTATATGCAAAGGGGAAACAGGTCCATGTTGGTATGGTGGATGGCGTACCCAAGAATGCATTGGTGATAGATCCTCATTTGCTATTTATATCTATAGGCATGCTGCTATAGCTTGGCAGTAGAAAAAGAATTCCCTTTAGCCTTTCATGCTGTATGTTGTCGTCATCTTATGATAAACCTAGGATTGAAAAACAAAAAAAGAAAAGGTTTATTCTGGAAAATATGCAAGGCATATACACGAGAAGACTATGCAACGAACATGAACACACTACAAATTGTTCAGCCTGATGCACATGAAAAGCTTTGTAGAGCTGGTCCTCAAAGATGGTCCACGAGCGCATTTGCCCTCTAGTTCTTACAATTATGTTGACATTAAATAGTGTGAGTCTGTCAATGCTTTGTATGTATTATATAGAAAAGAGCTCGTGTTAAAGTTAGCGGAGACGTATCGTGCGATGGTGCAAGAATGGTACTAATAAACGTCCGACAACTGTAGGTATATTCCTTTGTAAACATAATAAAAACTATTTTTTCGTTGATAACAACTTCTATATTCCATTCTTGTTTATCTGCTATTGTAGGCAAATATGACGTTATGAAATAACAGATTGGCAGTCAAACAAAGTGCAAAAAAGGATGAAAAGTGCGACATGGGTTTGTTAAAGGTGTTAACGCATATCAATAATACGAATGTTTCTGAGATGATAGTACATTCGGGGAAGTCACTACAATAGGAAATTTGTGATGTTGTAAAGGGCAACTTGTCAGGGGTCTTCTATCGTCTGTGTGGTCACGTAATAGCTATAACACAGTTTTTGGGTTTAACGGATTGTGTCCATTATGCAGCAGATTGGTTTAAAAAACCAAAATATCAAGGCACTTATTCTGAGTCAATTCATTCCCTTAGAAATATGCAACAATGGGAATTTCCAGAGAATATTCAAAAAGCTATTCCTCCTCGCATGGACAACCCACAACCTGGACGTCCTAAAAATAAAAACCGTATAAAATCTCAAGGAGAGGAGCCAAGAATTATACATTGTACCAGATGCACACAAACAGGACACATACGTGATCAATACGGTCAACCCATTGTCGTTCAACCGCCTGTCAACATACGTACACACAATGATCAACAATTTACACAAAACAACCAACCAGCTTTCAACAACCCAAACGCCAACAGTATACATCACTAAAAATACAATAAACCTAAAGTAAATACCAAAATTTCCCATAAATTAACCATTACACATCACAACAATATCGTCACACCACATACTACACAACCTTACTGTGAAACACCATACCATCTAACCTATGACCAACAGTTCGCAAACACCACTCAACCATAACAAGGACAATCACACAGAATCATCTAAATGTATGAACAATACAACCTCTCGAGCAGTATGATGCACAACAGCAGTTGATAGAAACATGAATGGTTCAAATTGCTAGTTTTAACTCGTTTGAGTTCTAGAAAATTATATGTTATTATGCTTTCTGTTGGTTTGTTGTAAATTTTAAATGTGTGATTTTAATGATGTAATATATTTGAATTTCAATTAAACTATTTATGTACATACAATAAACATTGCATTACTAATTAAACATTGTATCTATAATATTGTAAACAACATAATTAAAGGGGTAATGACAATAATATCTACTGTAATTTATACAAATTGAACAGTAACTACAAACATGTTTATGACAAACCAATGACTAGACATGTCACAGACACCAGTATACAAATTATTATTGTAGACAATTTATGGCATGAATTTGACAAATCAATGAAAAGTTGGATAATAGAAACATTGACTTGACAAGTCCTTGACACTAAGTGGATCACTTAGCATTGTACGCGATTTATCATATATATATGACAAACCAATGTTATATTAGACAACACAATCACTAGAAATGTATACTTGACTTGACAAGTCACTGACACTAGATGCATCACTTAGCATTAAACGCCATTTATTGTCAAGATTGAAAAACAGTTAACACTATATAAACCACATACATTGTGGTTCAACTTCAACAACAACAACAACATTAAATTAATTCATTAATTCAATTTATTTTTCCAAACAATTGACATTTAGCGGGTCCTACTACAACATTATGAAGGTTCACTAGTCGACCTAATAGAGAATTGTTTGATGAGATGATTGTTACCAGAGATCCGGTAGATACGACACCTCTCAACAATCAATAAATTAATTTTAACCAACTAAGTAGGGTTACGATAAAAACTCCCCAACATTTCTTTATATAAAGAAACCTAATTGTAGTCTTGATTCATGGTCGTTGTACCATTTGACGATGCTATACAAGAGCGGACACGATATCATGTATGCTCATATCATAACCACCTAACACGTGTACGTGTCCTCGGTGGAGTCTATCCCCACTTGTCGTTGCAGAGCTGTTCCGTTATGAGACAAAGAAAAGGAAAATTCAAGGAAAACCCTCGATGTGCAAAAACGTATGTGACTAGTTACTAAGAAATAATTCTAATATTGTTTGTAGCATGTAATGTCCTTGTTCTAGTGTGTAACAATAAAATAATTGATATATTGATTTCAAAAATATGATGGGTACAACTTTACCATTCGCAATACAACTCCATATTTTCAACAAATTCATTTCAATTAACATTTCTTACATTCCAAAGATGTCGACTTCATCAAATACTACTTTCGAGTTCGATGGTAAACCACAAATGGAGAATTTAAAACTTAACCCCCTAACTACCGAACATGTTCATTACTGAATATTTATGTTCCACAAATGGGTTTGAAGATATGGTAGCTATCTAAAATGGAATATACCAAGACAATCAATACCTTTACTACATGTTGCCACAAACTACGCATTAATCAGGTATGAAACAAATAAAAGATGTCATACTAATGTTATGTATAATTTTAAAAGTTGCTGGGGAAGCTACAAATTTTGTTAGCGCAACTCATAGAATTTAAGCACGGTGTTTGATATCTAAATGATGGCTCTTTCGAACAATCATGAACAGGTGTCATTTTCTGTAAAACTAAAATAAACTAAGATAAATCACTAAAAATCTATATCTAATACAGAAAAAAAGAATAAAAAGTTTCGATTACTATGGCTTATGTGTGAACAGTTTTAATTAACAAAACAAAACCTCATACACCCTACACGCAAACCTTTTTCAATTTTGTAGTTCATAATAGTGGTCAGTTGGTGCTCGATGAAACAAAAAACACGATGTACGTCAACGGTGGAACATTCAACATCAACTTTCCAAGAATGAAAAAAAAACTAGCAGATCTGAAAACAATATTTGTTAATGTGTCTAGTACAAACATTCATGCTCTTTATTATAAAATACCACACAATGGATTTTCAGTAACCGTTAAGCTTAGAAACAACTATGATATGCATGTCATGTTTGATATATCTTCAGCGCAGTACAAATTGGAAATCTACATGACATATGGGTGTCAATTTTGTATACACACAATACATTTTCCCAATGCTAGCTTGTCAGAAATGATGAACCATGTCATAACTGACTACTCAAGTGAAAAGGAAGGGAAAATGAAAAAAAAACAAAAAAAGATAAAAATAAAATAAATTTTAAAAAAAAAAAAAAATAAAAACAACATTATAAGGCCAGGAAACACAAAAGATTACACTTTCCGTCCAAAGGTTGAATGCGAACAGAACACGTTGAATACAAGAAACCAAGAAGAATCTTCGAGGTATCATTTCCAGAAGAAAAAAAAGAATCACTAAGCTATCTCAAAATGCAGATTTGAAAAAATAAAAACAAGTCAACAAACAACAGTTGAAGAATCATTTTTGATACTAATAATCAAGTAACTCAATTGTATTAAACAATTCTTTGTCATGTAACACTTTTTGTTTCCTCTCTTTCTTAATTAAAACAAGTAAATGACAGTTGATAAAGATCATTATCAAGGAAAATGTCAATTATCACTTATAACATGTATGATATATGTGTCAGGTTTTTTGACTATTTAGTCACCCTACACACAGAATCCACATCCATGTCCCTATATCAACGATGCTAACACATCTACAATAGAAACTGTAACTCTCATAAACACACTTCTTCTCTCTACTAACATTACAACATGGCTATGGAGAAAATGAGGCACGTCAAGCAATTGTTTTAAAACTACAAAGGGAGATTCAAGCTGAGGAAACACTAGCACATCAATTGTTGTGCAACTTAACACATTATACAGAGGAAATGCATATCCGTTCTTTACAAATACAAGGTTGCAAACTATGCCTACAACAAGACGTAATTCTACAGATTACATGCTTACGAATGCCACTTGAACAGATATCCGTACCACAAACATCATTGCTACGAACAAGACAACAATTGTTAAGGAGCATTTCTGTAAAGCAAAACTTCATTAACAATTACATGGCAATATAGATTATAATATTTTGTTGCTAAATACCATAAGGCCAACCATGTGTGTTCCTGTTGTTTGCTGTTGTTTTGTTTCCAGTTGTGTTAAATAAGGTTGCCAATCAAATAGATTTAGTGGTTTAAATTGGATATAATATAAGTGTTTTTTCAATAGATTATATGAATCAATTACTTTTTATTCATAATGCATCAAAAAAGGTACTCAATCAACATGCTGTCTATCACTGCACATTTCACGTGATTTACAACATGATTTGACAACACAAATTTTTTAACTGTAACATATAAGACAACTCAATGACAATGTTGTCCTATGCACTCAATTACACGCATTTGACTTAATATCTGTCAAGTAATTGACATAAATAGACACATATTTTAAGTCACTCGTTCTTACTCACAAACATTTTTATCCTTTCACACAAAATACACAACTTATTAATTTTATCTTTTTTTTTTTTACCATGGCAGTAACCCAGAAAACGTTATGGTTAACTGTCCTTAATGAAACTTACAAAAGCAATTGATGAATGAAGCTATTTTGGAGGAACAAATTCTAGCCTGATGCATGCTTTGCTTGATATTTATGGATCGTAGGTTGAAAATTACAATCTGATGGTTTTGTTACCCGATCACAGCACTTGTCGACTATGGCAATACGCCCTAGGATGCATTAATGGCGGACATGAAAAAAATGTGTATACTTTGAAAAGCGTCATGGATAGTTTTGCTAGAGGAGGCATGGAAGAAAAACGTCAATTGATGGCGAACTACAGAGACATGTAAAAGAATTATTGCTTAACACCAGTTTGCTAACCATGTATGTCGTTGTGTGTTGTTGTTTTTATATTTTCATATCGTCTAAATAAGGTTGGACATGTACTCTACTAGAGATCTGGTGATTCTCATGTGGTAATGCTTTTTAATGACTACCATTAACTTTTATGCTTTCAATTCCAACTTTTATAATTGCAAAAATATAGGTTTAAAATATTTTCAATTTTTTTTAACAAAATGACCAACCTACACACTTTGCACCATCGTATCTTATGCATATTAAAACTAATTTTAGTAAATTTTGATTCATTAAGTAGAGCTCATCAAAGACTACACAAATAACCAAATAAACAATTTTAAATAAAACATTTGAGTATCCAAATACGTACGGAAAAATTCCCGAGATCTTGAATTTCAATAAACATAGTATACCCTAAACCCTAAATTTATACCTCACCAAATTTGAAAAAAAAACAAAAAAAACAAAAAAAAAAGTGAATCGCTAACACCCTCACGCAATTAGGGCACGTTTTTTTAATTTACAAAAGTTTTAAAAAAAATTAAAAAAATTAAAAAAATGTAAATCGCTACAACCAAAGCGCGATCCACATTTATTTTTTATTTATTTTTTTAATTTTTCTCGAGAGCCAATAAAAATGCGACACATATGAAAATGTAAATCGCTTTTCATGTCGCGCGATCCAAAAGGTCATATTGAAAAAATATTTTTGTTAGGGTTATTCCAAGATAACACAAATCCTAATTGGTTAATGTGAAAAAATTTCGCAAATGGTAAAGACTTGATTGAATTTGTTTGTGTAAGGTTGGATCTTGCAAGAATCTGGGAAGGGCACTTTGTGTCTTTTGTATATTTTCAAGTCTGCTAGACACGTGAACGATGATAAGGCTTGAAGAAAGTAATTTTCATTCATGAAGGTCCTGAAGAGCTTTAAAATGCGGAGTTGTTGATTTTTCGATATTATCGAAACAGACTTTTATAATTTTATAAAATATGTTTTCAATCTACAGTTGTCTGACATTGTTATGGTTAGTATGCGATATGAATAAGACGGTGGTAACAAAATGATTGGCACTTGGAACCATGGAAGGATTGTTTACCTCCAAGGAAAGCGATGGCGTAATGATGATACATAAAAATGGATTTTTGTCAAATTTAGGCCCTTTAATTTTTAGTTAACACAAATTCTGGTGATATAACAAAATGGGGTTAGTGTGTTAACGGATAGTAAGAAAAAACATAAATCGGCTAGAAACAAAAGTTGGCCGTCTTTTCGTGCAAGAAAAAAAGTGGAGTGCCTTAATTGAAAAAAATACTTTAAGTTTAATACTACCTCCGTCCCATAATAAGTGTCCAGTTTGACTTTTCAGAGTCAAACTGGTTCAACTTTGACCTTACATATCTTTGTGTGTGTTATATAATATTTGATGCAAAATATATGAACGGATTGAGTTTTAAGTGTATTTTTCATTGATATAATTTTTAGCAAATATTATATAACAAAAAAAAAATATTTATGGTCAAACTTGAACCAGTTTGACTCTAAAAAGTCAAACTAGACACTTATTTTAAGACGAAAGGAGTACCTTTTTGTGTTATTTGCCCTTAGACTTTCAGCCATGGCTGGTCACATTAATGTGAGCAATAATACATTTTAGCAATCAAATAGCTAGACAAGCCAAAACTAATAGATAATTGTTTTTATATCCCTCAAGATATTACATTATTACATTTGATAACAAGTTATTTAATTTCCATTTTCATAAATACTATCCAGATGACCAGATCATTGTAGATTATTGCATTTAGAAATCGATGGACATTCAATACAAATTATTTCCGATACACCACGCCAACGTATCTTAAAATAAGGGTTTTATTCGATTCGTGTTTGTACGACTATGCACTCATGCAAGTCTGGTAAATTGGTCAGTCAAAACGATGGTTATAAAATATCCGTTTCTTTCTACTTGCATTCAAATTAACGTATATGATTGAAGATGGAACATATAATCATATTAGACTAAACGGAGTGTGTGTTAGTTTAGCTTGGTGAGTGGCCAACTCAAAGGTGAGTTCCAAAATACCCATCACACATTCACACTTACTCGTGAGTGAAAAAAAAGGGAGTGAATGGTGAGCCACTCACCATTCGTGAGTGATAAAAGTTCTGTGTGTTCACTTTTTGTGTTAATATTTTTTATTTAGTTTGTGAGTGTGTGTGGAGTATTTAGTGAAGTATATTTGTATATAGTGAGTATTTTAATGAAAAGTGAGTGAGTGATAACCAAAATAGGTGAAAGGTGAGAGTGACTGAGTGAAGAGAGAAAGTTAAAGTGACGCTGATGTAGATTGTGAGGAAAAATGACCACTTCCTTTAGCATTAGTTACAGAAAACGTTTCTAGTAACACGAGAAACGAAATATTAATTAGCAACCAATTTACTTTGGCCATCTCGTATTTTCGGTTGCCTTGTGAGATAACCAAATTGAGGCTATATTAAACTCGTAAATTAGAAAAAGAAATATAGTGGTTACATTATAAATGAATTATACGCGTCATACGGAGTATATATTTAAAATTATTGTCCACAGAAAAAAAATATAAAAAATAAACACAGTTTAAAAAAATCATCATTACAGCTTTTTCTTTCTTACGTTTTGTCAGTTTTACTCTTAACTAATTGCATTTAAATTTCTTTAATGTTTGTAATAATAACCTCAAATAAGGATAATATAGTAAACTCGAACTCTCTATCTATTTTTGATTGGACAATTAATTTGAGATAACCTGAAATAGAATAGTGAACAATAATTTTAAAACGAAGAAGATATAAGATTTTAAAAATGCGGCTTATTTTAAGTGAAACAACGATTAAACACTTCTTGGAGCCGCTTCTACATTTGTGTTAGCACAAAATATGAACAATAATTGTTTTCAACATCTATGAAGTACAATAATTAGCTAACCCAAGAAATGATTCCGCTATATTTTATAATAATTTGAGTTCAAAATATATTAAGTAAAACAAATGATTCCGCTATATTTTATAATAAGCATATGAAATTACTACGTATTTTTTTATTTTCTCTTGTTTTTGAGATCTATTGGTATGTAAATTTTGAAGACTTGAGTGGTACTTTCATTGGTTTATTTTGCGGAATTATCCTTATATATAGGGACATAAGCAAGACACAAATTAATTAGGTGCATTTATGGAAAATTATACAAAACAAGGAACATAATATTTTTGGACCAAATACATTTAAAAAAATCAAGATTTTTTGCAAAAATTAACACTACACTTCAAAATTTCATTGGTGTCTCGGGACCCCAGACACCCCCTGATTCCTTCCCTGTTTATATAACTCTTAGCTTTCAAAAGATTAGCCAAAATTGTTCATTTACAATTAGAAGTAATGGCAAGATTTGTAACAAAAGAAGCCCCAACATCTGCAATGCATAAAACATGAAAAAGCTTTTGTTAGTTTATAAAGCTTTTGGAATAGTTTTTTTGCATTGTAGCATGAGGTTTTGCTAAAGCTTTTTACAAATAACTTGGCCAACACAAAGCTTTTTCAAAAACCTATTAGCATTAATGACTTATGCATTAAAGGCATTAAATACAAAAAAATAAAAACTTTTTTGCATTGTTGATGCTTTTGTAAAAGTGGTAAACACTCTTATGAAATAACCGCAAGGTCGTGAGTTTGAGCTGCACTCTATCAAAAAACAATTGGTATGAAGGCGTGGTCATCAAAGAAGTTGTTCCCAAACGTATGGTCGCGTCTTGAGTTGAATAAAATGGCTACTGTTAGTTCAAATTGAATGCGTCAAGTTAAGATAACTCATTTCGAAAGAAAAGCGAGAATAAATTTAAGAGATGCAACGTAACTCTTTCTCACGTGCCTTGCGAAGATCGTTAACGTTTGAGACTTAGAAATGATGGGGCTTTTCAGTGGCATCAATTCGAAAAGAGTTGATGAGGAATTTCGGTTTTCAGATGTTAGTTTGCCGGACTAGGTGGGTTACATCCGTGCCAATCAAGTGAATATCATAGCTTGGGAAAGTCAAATCTAACGCGCGTCCCAAACGCGTTCTAATACTCACGTCCGTGGAAGGGATATGTTTCGATTGTTTGTCCATTTTGTAATGCCGATGTGGAATCGACAAACCATAATTTTTCCTGCATGCGTTGTAGTGAGACAGATTTTGCGTAAGATATCTTCTTGTGGAATATCGACTATTCGAGGTGAATTCTTACAGGAATGACAAGTTGGGTTGGTTTCTATTTTTCGATTCATTCCCAAACTCAAAGGCGTTCTTGAGGGTGTATACTATGGTTTGTGGTGATATATGTGGAACTTTCGCAACAAGCTTCTGTTTGATAAGAAGATCCCTGAAAAGGCATTGATATTTAATAATTTAGTTTCTAGTTCTTTTTATTGGTGTAAATTCAGATGTAAAGCGTCGTTCAAAGGTGGGACGTTTGCTTAAAACCCTAGTAATTTTTCTTGTTTATCTATTTCCTTTCAAGTTTTTAATAAATCGCCGTTCAAAAAAAAAATAACTTGGCCAACACAAAGCTTTTTCAAAAACCTATTAGCATTAATGACTTATGCATTAAAGGCATTAAATACAAAAAAATAAAAACTTTTTTGCATTGTTGATGCTTTTGTAAAAGTGGTAAACACTCTTATGAAATAACCGCAAGGTCGTGAGTTTGAGCTGCACTCTATCAAAAAATTTATTTTTGATTTTTACTTTTTACTCTTGTTCTTTGAACAACCAAAACAAGTCTTAGGGACGGACTCACATAGGTGCCAGGTGTGGCACGAGCTACAACTTTAGATCACGAAATGCAAAAAAAAATCAAAATTATCGTTTTTTTGGTATGTGCAACCCCTAATTTTTTTTGCCACCTTATTTTCTTATTGTATAACTTTAGTTAGCTCAATATTTTTTTTTTGCAACACCAAATTGAAAATCCTGGATCTGTCTCTGCCCAAGTTCCGTATAGTAAAATACGGAAATTATGTTATAGTAGAAATTGGTTTGATTTAATAGTAAAGCTTTTGGTGTAATTTCTTAATTAGCATATATAACCAATCAGTTCTGAGTCACGAGCTGAGTGCATCCATAATCATCTAAAACCTTCAAAATACAAACATCAGCAAGTTAAGAAAACCCAAAACTTCAAAATACTTCTTGCAAGAAATCTTTCAATTCACGATGTTTGTATTTTGAAGGTTTTGAGTTTTTAACTTTCTTTGTACCACCCCTTTTCACTTGGCCGGTTAGGTGTATATAATTATTTTTGTTCTCAAAAGACGTCAATAAATCAATTCTAAGTTGCATTTAAAAAATCAACACATCTTTGAAATGGTGATAAAGTGATAAACATTTATCTAGATAAAACATACTCCCTCCGTCCCATTTTTATTGTTCACGTTTCCTTTTTGAGATGTCTCAATTTAATTGTCCACTACTAAAAATAGATAGAGAAGTTTGATCAAGTTTACTATATTACCCTTTTTTGAAATTATTATTACAAACTTTAAAGAAGACTTTAATTAATTAGCTAAGGGTAAAACTGTCTTTCCGTCAAAAAGTAAGAAAGAGAAAGCAGTAATAAATGCACTTTTCTTAAACTGTGTGTTTTTTTCGGGGGACAATAATTTTGGGACGGAGAGTAAATATGTTTCAATATGCCTTTAACTCCGGATAAAAATGATATAGTAATTGGCCACAACCACAAAATAAGAAGCTTCTTGTATTAAATGTTTGCATTACACAAGTCAATCTACCACTCCGACACACCCCATCTGTATATCTTCTTCCTATTACCAGTGTACACACTTTTCGATACACGAAAGTAGAAAAGATGATTTAGAGGACTTTCGGGCTTTTTACAGGGAGAGAAGATCGAACTTTGACCTTTGTCTTAAAAAAGAGAAGGGTTTTTCAAATTGATCTAACCTTGCTTGTTTTTCAGTACTAGTATATAAAATTTTACAAATGTTTTCAAGACAATTGTAGAAATGAATAAAAAAGTAAAATATGATTTTACTAACTTAACCACTATTCCTTTCGTCCCAAAATAAGTGTTTAGTTTGATTTTTTAAAGTCAAATTGGTTCAGCTTTCATTTTAAAAAAAATTTTTGTTATATAATACTTGATGAAAATTATACCAATGAAAAATACACTTAATTAAAATATTTAAGGTTAAAGTTGAATCAGTTTAACTCTAAAAAATCAAATTAAACACTTATTTTAAGACATATTTACATAGATGATTTGGGTTCATTTTTTCGTTAACCCGAATCAACTATTATTTTAGCTGAACAAAGATATATGTCTAGTTAAAATCACGCAAAAAGTCAACCCTAACATTGCTGCTCATGAAGAAAATGTTGTTTCATACTTTCATTAATTAAAAAGAGAGATTTAGACTACAAAGTTGAGACAATGGCCACTTGCAATCAACATTTGCCGATATAAATAGGTGTTCTCCTAATAAACCTATCGACCGAATTTCAAACCTTGATAAATTTGGCCCGGAACCAAATTCAGCACATTAACTATCCTAAAACCGCCACTTTTGCTCGTTAGCCATAAGAGAGCTAAGTCCAGTTGCATCATATAACATGTTATAGAGGTTGTTACTTCAACACACACCATATAACACCACTATAACTAAATCACTTTTCCTACCTATAACATGTTCGTGGGTCTCAGTTTTACTACACAAACCCACCCACTCAACTGTTACACCAAAAAAATTTGTCGGATAACATTCAGTATGCCCATAACGAACTATAACATATCTATAATACCACCACCGGTGCACTTGGCAGTGTTAAAGGCTTCAAAAATGCCCCATAACGTGCCCACGTGCCCTATATCAACTGCATTGTGCACTCTAAGCAGAACGCTTCAATCATTTTCATTAGACCAAATGACCAATCAACCTAACCCGATGTATCGGCCGACACATTGCTACTTTCTTGTTTGTACCATTGTATGCCCTTTATTTGTAGTTATTAAAGAGCAAAAAACTTATGATTGTGTTTAATAGGCATGGTGGTTAATATTGACACTTGTGATACTAGAAACAACTGGAAATTAGATTGTGACATGTCTATGTTTTTTTCTTCAATGTTAGGGCCGCACCTTTATTAGTAGTAGGGACGAACAAGGTCCTCATGTACCATATATTTAATTGCATTGATCATTAGGTTCTCACTACTAATTTATCAGTGATTTAGCATTAGCTTCAGTAAAGTTTAATGGATTGATATTGTTCTAGGCATGAGTTTAGTCGCATGAGTTTTTTTTAGATGTCTCTATGAGTGCTCATAACATAATGCTTTTATGATCCTATCATTTTTCCATCTCCATTAAAGCTAAAATACAATAACAACAATACCTAATTCCGTGAGCACCATGTTACGATCCCACATCGGCTAAGTATGTGATTGGCCGATGATTTATAATGTCTAGGTATTCTCTTCTCCTTCAAGCTAGCTTTTTGGAGTGAGTTATACACTTAGCTTATAAACAATGCGAACCTAGTGTGGAAGATTCGTATCAAATTGATATCAAGCTGTGAGTTGTTTTTTCTCTCTATCTAAATTCGCATAAGTACTTGGTCAATTCGCTCACGGTCTTAAGTGATCCTGGTGGTGCATATCAATTGGTATCTAAAGTCTCTTCTTTAAATAGAACTACCATGGTACTCGTGCAAAACAGTAGTTTTGGGGGCACTAAAAATTAATAAAAATACATCAAAATAAATGTTGAATTAAAAAGCACAAAATTTTAGAAAATACGGTGAAATTAAATCATAAAAAAAATAAATAGATAAAAATATATTTCAGTTTAAAAATAACAGGTGGTTAAAAATAAATAGATAAAAATAAATAGATAAAAATATATTTCAATTTAAAAATAACAGGTTTTTTAATTAAGAAGTGATACATATTACTATAAGATGTGGTTCTCTAAAATGAGATGGATGGTCAAGATTGCACATTCTTATATTTCTATAATAAGTAAATTTAAAAGTCTGAATTTTTTAAGTCTTTTTAAAAATAAAATATCTTAAATGTAACATTTTATCCTCACCTATGTAACTCTTTGCTGGCTTTTAGCTAGTCTAATTTTAATATCATTCACGTTCATATCAGAAAAGAACTCTCATAAAGGACGATTGTATAAGATGTGTCAATGGAGTTAATATTTGTCAGTGAGTATAGGATCTAACTAGACCGAGGCATATACTTTCTTTTTTCTTGAATCGCGTTTTTTATTTAAGACTAACAAGAAGTTAAAAGTTATTAATCCAATCTATCCGCGAGAGACGAAAATACCTACTTCTACTTACAATCCAAGTATGTGAGAATGATTTGATATAATATGTGAGAATGATTTGATATAATCAGCTAAAGTGTCTTTTCTTGGGGTTTTAGTCGGAAAAAAAAATAGAATTCGTATACCGCCATTTCGTTGAGATTAGTCGAGAGCAAAGAATGATCAGCCCAAACTAAACGAGCTCTCGGCCATCCATCCTGACCGTTTTCTCCTCAACACGTACTTAACTACTTGTTGTCGAACTTTTATAACAACTAAGAAGACCGCCTTCTTATATATCGCAATGAGCTATGCCAATTTAGTAAATTGCCTTCATCATCAGTGATCACTAGATAACATGAAAATGCACACATCAAGATACATTCAACGTGTTGAAAGTACTATTAAAGTATATACTGTATAACGTGCTAAAAATCCTACACAAAACTGTTATATCCTTCTTGTTTAGTCTGTACTTGAGCAAATAATTGCCACTTCTTTTAAATAGTATTTTGACGTGTCGAAAATACCATTAAAATGTGACCTGTTGTAGGACAGGCCATTTAATTGAATTTTTCATTATATATAGGCATAGAATTATGCTGTAAAAACTCAACCCATACTATTTATAGTATCAGATTTAATTAGGGTTCATCCATCAATCTTCTTTTGTTTCTTTTTATTTCATGTGTGAATGTATATGTTTTCACTTGATGCTTGTTGATCATAATAAGATCCTGGAGATATGGAGATTCAAGACCTGTAAACAGTGGTATCAGAGCAAAAGGGATCAAAACAACACAACAATTCATGATCAATCATCAATCAAGAAAACCTGCCATGGATGAAAAGAGGCAGCGAAAAGAAGACCAGAAAGAAAGAAAGAGAAAGAAACAAAGGCTGCTATTCCTTGTTGTTGCACAAGAACACAGAACGTGTTTCATCAAATTCAAAGAAGAGATGAACCGTTTTAAGGGGATTACCTTAATGATTGACAAAGGCAAGGCTACGAGTTAAGGGGATTTACCTTAATCCAGATGGTTGACAAAGGCAAGATATATGCCAAAAGAAAGATGGGGACAAGGCTACGATTTAAGGGGATTTACCTTAATCGAAGAAGACAACCGGAGAATGGGGACTTACCTTAACCGGAACCAGAATAACAACCGAAAAGCCATGAAAAAAATCAACAAGAAGGCAACAAGGAAAAAAATTGGAATCAAGACTGAAGAAGGTAGGAACGGAACAAGAAGATTGAAGACACAAAGATTAATGGATTAGGGGGGAATATGTTGGACTTTTAAATGCCATTTAAATCGTTTGAAAGAGGCTGTATTTGACTGGTTTGGCCGCTAGGCCAACAAACCCAAATACTCCGAACTTGAAAACCAACTTAGATTAGAAGTTATATACGGTTATTTATATTCTAGGGTTCAAACATTTCTAGTTTTTGTTGAATCGACATATCTGTTGGCGTCTTTTAAGAACCAACACACACAACCCTCTTGTAAATGTCGATTCTTTCATTAATATAGTAGGATAGGAATTCAGCTGTAAAAACTCAACCCATACGACTAATTAGATTCTCAAAATTATTTAGGTTCATCCAATCATCTTCTTTTGTTTCTTTTTATTCTTGTGTGATGTTATTGTTCATGATGCTTGTTTGATCATAATAAGATCCTGGAGATATGGAGATTCAAGACCTGTAAACATCAGTGATCACTAGTTGAAGATAACATGAAAATGCACACATCATTATACATTCAACGTGTTGAAAGTACCATTAAAGTATATACTGTATAACATGCTAAAAATCCTACACAAAAATGTTATATCCTTCTTGTTTAGTCTGTACTTGAGCAAATAATTGCCATTTCTTTTAAATAGTATTTTGACGTGTCGAAAATACCATTAAAATGTGACCTGTTGTAGGACAGGCCATTTAATTGAATTTGTATCGACAATAACAATTCATGAGCTGATTAAAAACGACATGACGAAAAGACAAATTACAAATGAAGAAATAAATAAACAAGCTGTCAACTGTGCAATGAGTAATGGCGTTTCAAAATAATTTACGCAGCGAGTAATGTCACTTAAAACTTCTCATAATAGAGCTATATGCCTATTGTACTGAAATTTCAAAGTTTTGTGCACGATTAAATCAACGCTTATTCATTAAATATTATCTTGGATTCTTCAGCATTAGAGCAAAACAGAAATGACATTGTAGCTCGCCGTAGTAATTCTAGACAGTTTATCCAAATACAAACATATACATAAAACCAGTAAATCATTTTGTACCTTACATTTTTGTCCAAAGTCACTTGGTTCTATATGTTATAATGCTTCTTGATTTCTATAAAATGCTCGGAAATTTAATAAATTCAACAGATAATTATACAAACTAGAACATCTAGTAGGCTTTGTTTCTGCATCTAGAGGCCTTGATATGGATAAAGCTTATAGCAAGAGACTCGTGGTATATAATTACCTTCTGTCTAGAACTGTAGATCAATGAATGAACAAAAACTATCTGCTTAACAAGAAACGGAAAGGAAGGACAAGTTGGTTTGTCCTTGAAAAGAGCTTTAATGAAGGGTTCTGTAAACTATTCGTCAAATGAAATGGAGGGTGAACGTTAGACAGTCAAACAATCTGCAGGGGAAGCTATGTACTCCGATTGAATATGGCTTCAAGAATAAAATGACGCTGACTATAAGGGATTAGAAAAGGACAAGTGTAACCTCGTCTAAAATAGATTGATTATAATCTTATTCTCCTAAAGGGTAACTCGATTTATCACCAATTAGGCGAATGCAAGTTCGAATTTCCACAAACTTATGAATTAGTTTATCGATATACTTTTTATTGTTTTTGCTTTTTGTATGATCGTCTACAGCCCATCTACAGCCCAACTATGTCTATAATTGTCATATTATAATGAAAGTAGCCATTTCATGTCAAGTTCATTTGAATTAAGTGGACAATCCATTAACTTGTCTATTCTACATATTTGATCAATGTTGCATTATAATGAGAAAGGGGTACATTAACAGTTCTATATGTTACAGAATAACTTTAACTGAGATATGATGAAACGCTAACCTCATACGAGCAGTCGAGCATCAGTCGATCAATGTGAAGATGGTAGTTATCAGTTTCCACATCAATCATTTGTAAAAACATAACTGGCATCAAGTCTCATTGGTTACCAACTTGTCATCGGAACTGAAAAGAGGAAGCTCATAAATTAGTTTGATCATGTGATAGTTCATATCGCCGGCTTAAGCGACGCCGGCATGTGTTAGCTATGCTGACTATTATTTTAGACACCTGCAAGTTATGCTGCAAGCAGGACCACTTACAGATTTGTTAAAGCTTCAATCTTAAAACGTGTTTTAACATCTATGAAATTAACTTTGACCAGCCGGTCAAACTTTTCCTGTAACATTCTGCAGAAAACGAGAATACAGAAAAATAAAACATGGAAGATGCACACACGTAAAATACATAAAGAGCATGTCCGTGATGCTTTGGAAAACTACACAAAACAGTTCTTAGTTTACACGCACTTCATGTTCGAATGTTGTATTATCAGGTTTGAAATTAGTAATCCCAGACAACCCCTGAATAGGGACTTAAAATTAAGCAGGTTTGGTACCTTTTGCGTAATAAGCAATCACAAACACCCCTAAAACTTTTTATTTACTCATTACGTTTTCTAATGTATATCCCATAAGGAGCAATCCTAATCAACCGTAAAAAAACACTGAAAAAACACAAATTTAACAACGAAAGAACTACAAATTTCATTATAATAGCTATAAGTACAATCTAAATAAACACCTGAATATCATTCAAATGTACAATCTAAATTGAATCATAACGAGTGTCTACAAACTATGCTGCAAACAAGATCAGTAGCACATTCGATGAAGTTTTAATGTTTTAAATGTGTTTTAACATCTATAGATTTGTTTTGCCCTTCCGGTCAACTTCTTCATGTAACATCCTACAAATAATAAACAGAACATACGCAGAAAGTAGAAAGATTGCAGAGACTTTCTGCGTATGTTCTGTGGTGGCCAAGTGGTAAAGAGCTTGAGTAACTATTTAAGGGTCTCAAGTTCAATTCCTGCTAGGTGCAAACAACTCTAAGTGGCCATGCCAACCTTCCTGAAAAGGGAAGGCTTTACCCAGTTTGAGTTTGTGTGGCGGTGGGCTCAAATCCCGTGGATTAGTCGGCCAAAAGGTCGTAAACCATGGTTACCCAAAAAAGATTGCAGAGACAGATAGTGATTTTTTATGTGCATCAACAGATTGGTTCTATGTAGGCTATCGGAATCTAACTTGGAGCCAAACAATGACACCAAGGTAACCTTTAAACCTCTGCTAGTTATCGTTAATCACATAGGCACAAATAGTTTAATGACTATCAAATGCCATTTACCTCCTAACAGAAGTTACTGAACCAAAGTTTGTTAAATAAGAAACCAACCTGAACTGAGAAAACATATTACGAGCTTCTGATCCAGTTCTTCAGAACCCAAAAAAGACATATGCTTAACTTATGTTTGTGAAGCATAATGTCCAGTTGTGCCTAAGACCGACCGGACCGGACCGAGGACCGAAAATGATTAATGGGTGGACCGAGGACCGGTCGGTCGCTGTGTATAATGCTCAGCCCTGCATACGAAGCTTCATGAGTGGTTTTCTGTAAAATAGTAAATGAATTAAATCGTGGTAATAATGGCATACAGTTACAAGATCGTGTTGTAATCAAGCACCTTTGATGTTTCATAATGAAAAACAAGGATTTGAAATTGGTGCCAAAGAACTTGCCCTGCAATCGGTGAAGGAATCTATGTTCAGGGGTGTTTGGGATTGCATATTAAAAACTGTTTATCTACAGATAGACAACTAGTGCTACGGGTGATTCAGAATGCTAACCCAAGATGCTTATACGTTATTTGTAATTGAAATAGGCTTTTTTGAGTAAGGTACTTGTAACTTAATACTCAAAAGAGCTTATTTCAAGAGTAATAAGTAAACACATAGTTATAGGGGTGTTTGGTATAGCTTATAAACTGCTTATCTACTTGAAAAATACAACCTGCTTAGCTTTAAGTTCCTATTTACAGGGTGTTTGGGATTACTAGTTTTAAACAACCTGTCTACTTATTTAATTAGACATACCGACATTCTTATAACAAAAGCATATAACAGGTTCACCTAACGACGTAAACACTAATAATTGATTATCGGCTTTAAAAACGAGGGAGGCTAGCACTTAATTAAGCAACTCCAAACACCCCCTAATGAAACGGCGAATGAATATCAATACCATTACTGTACTTCCTAAACAACCGAAGTTTCAGAAACAATAAATTTACAAACACTAAGTAGATGTGGTATTAGCTTCTGTTCCATTTCTTCAATACACAGAAGGCATAAATGCCTAACTTATGTTTGTCGATGCATGTTGTTTGTACTTTTGCTATATTCTGTTATGGCTTTATCGACTCTGCACTAAAAAACCCAACATCACCTCGTAAAATTTCTTGAAGACAGAACAACCAATAGCACTAGTATATGGATTGTTCTAAGCTTCAAGAGCTGTTTTCGTTTATATAATAAAGGCATAAAATCATAGTAATAGTGGTGTACTGTTACACGATAGAGTTGTAATCCTATGCCTTTGATAGGAGCGGTGCTGAGTGGTGTCCTCCCCTCCCTAATACCTAATACATAGTTCCGTCTATGGAGCCTAAAGCTTCAACTAGGGGTGAGCAGAAAAAACCGAAACCGAACCGAAAACCGAAAAAACCGAACCGAAAAAACCGACCGAAACTAGAAACCGATGGTTCGGTTTTTAATTTTTCAAAAACCGAAAAATTTCGGTTCGGTTTCGGTTTTTGGTCAAAAACCGAACCGTAAAAACCGAACCGAACCGAACCAAACCAGTTTTATAATAATATATAATTAATATAATATAAATAAATAAATGATAACTAAAAATTTTAAATTTATATTTATTTTATGGATGAAATTATTATAATATATATTATCTTAATGTTTATATATATGTTTGTCGTGTACGTGTGTTTACTTGACAATATGTTGTACAATGACAATGATCATATTATGTGTATTTTCACATGCATGTGTGTCTCTCATTTATATGTGTATAATTGTAAAAATTTGTGTAAACATTATTAGGCTCATATTGACAAAAAAATTAAAAAAATAACCAATTTTCTACGTAAAACAAGTTTATTAATATAAATTAGCAAAAACCAAATTTAAACGGTTTGAAACCGAAAAAACCGAAAAACCGAGAAACCGAAAAAACAGAACTGTTTATAAAAACCGAATATTTCGGTTTTTGGTTTTATAAAAACCGAATATTTCGGTTCGGTTTCGGTTTTAGCCAAAAACCGACCCAAACCGAATCGTGCACACCCCTAGCTTCAACAATGGCATAGCAGTAAGTAAGCAGTAAGTTGGCCTACTCTCTCGCGCAGCCTTCGCCTTCCGTAAATTTCGTACGTAGACAGTTAGTTGCTCTCATAGGTCTGATTGCATCGTTGAAGCTGCTTCTTTTCTCTTGCAAACAAGCCTACTACAATGACAAGGAAGGCCTTTACTCTTATTCCTGTTCCCGGAATGCTTTCTTTCATCAAAGTCACGTAATTGATTATGAAAAACTTGGAGTTGTAATTCGTGCGAAAGAACTTGCACATACACCGGTGATATATATACTCAGGGTTGTTTTGGATTGCATATTATGTCTGTTTAACTGCAAATAGACAAAGAGTAAGGGTGTTTCCAATTGCTTATCCAAAATGCTTACTCGAAAAAGCTTATTCAAAAAGTTATAAGTGAATAAAAAATTTCAGGGCTGTTTGCGATTGCTTATATCAAACTGCTTATCTGCTGCAAAAATACTGTACCAACATTCTGATAAGATAAGCACATAATATGTTTCATTTAAACAATAAAAACTGCTTATCAGCTTTATAAACGAGAGAAGCAAAAACTCTTAAATAAGCAATCCCATACACCCCCCCTAATGAAAAAGGCGAAAGACTATCAATACTAAATCTCTCCTTCTCATATATAAACAGTAAACACATTTGCTTAAAAACTCTTAATGACAATTGTGAAATTAATAATCTACCCATACTCCCTATTCCTTCCAATATTATACTATACACCCATATACTACTTATAAGTTAAAAGTTTGACCCAATAAACAATATTCATCCGTTTCATACACGAAACACTTAACCACAATTACACAACTAAAATTATTTGCCGATTTAAATTTCCAACGCTATGCGCGAGTACTCGTCTAGTAGCTCTTAAAGACGTGAAGTTTCACAAACAAAAAACTAAGATAAACTAGAAGACGTGGTACTAACTAATGTTCCATTTCTCCAATACACAAAAACGCGAATATGCATAACTTATATTTGTCCATTCACATGTTTAATACTTTCTTCTATCTTTTTTATGTTTATCCTGCTCTGCACTAAAAATCATCAACATCACCTCACATATTCTCTTTAGATAAAACAATCGACAAAGTTAGAATTGGATTGTTCTAAACACACAGCTTCATAAGTGTATTTCGTGAAAATAATGAAGGCATAAGATCATTATAAAAAATGCCATATGGTTTCACAATAGAGTTGTAATCCTAAGCCTCTGATGTGATACTGAAAAAAAATAGAACTGTAATTAGTGCCACAGAACTTCCAATGAAATCGGTGATGGATATATGTTCAGGGGTGTTTGGGATATCATATTAAGAGTGTTTATCGGCAAACAGATGAACAGTTTCAAGGGTGTTTCTGATTGCTTATCCAAAATGCTTATATGTTATATGTAATCGAAATAAGCTGTTTCGAACAAGACTTGTAAATGCATACCCACGAGAGGTAAGTTCTAAAAGGAATCAGTGAATAAACAGTTTTTGGGCTGTTTAAGACTGTTTATATCAAAGTGCTTATCTGCTACAACAATACGCAGATACCAACTTTTTAGTGCCTATTTAGGGGTATTTGGGATTACTAGCTTTAAACTGCGTATCTGCTAAAAAATAAGGAGATACCAACATTCTTATAACATACGTGATAAGTATATAATAGTTTTATCTAAAAACTTAATTGATTATCGGATTTAAAAAGGAAGGTAAACACTTAAATAAGAAATTCCAAACACCCCGTGATGAAAAGGCCAATGAATTTTAATACCATTCACTGTACTTCCTAAACAACCAAAGATTCAGTAACAATAAACTTGGAAAAACTGAGTAGATGTGGTATTAGCTTCTGTTCCATTTCTCCTATACACATAAAGCACAAATGCCTAACATTTGTTTGTCCATTCACGTGTTTTATACTTAAACTATCTTCTGTTATGGCTTAATCGTACTCAGCACTCAAAAACCCAACATAACCTCACATATGTTCTTTTGGGCAGAAGTCACAACAACCAACATCAATAGTATAAGGGTTGCTCTGTGTTTGAAGAGCTTTTTCCGTTAAAGGCATAAGATCGCTGTAATAGTGGCATACTGTTACAGGATAAAGTTGCAATCTCACGCCTTTAATGTTGATGATGAAAAATTAGGAACTGTAATCAGCGCCAAAGAACATGCACTGAAATTGATAATAGAATATCTATTCAGGGGTGTTTGGGATTGCATATCAAAACTACTTATCTGCAAATAGACAAACCGTATTATGGATTTTTCAAATTGCTTATCTAATATGCTTACTTGTTTTTGGCGATTGAAATAAACTGTTTTGATTAAGCGATTTGCAACTGCTTACTCGGAAGAACTTATTCATAAAGTTAATAAGTGAAAAAACAGTTTTAGGGGCATTTGGGATCTGTCACACTATTGAGGGTGCCTTTGATTGCTTATCCAAGATGCATATTTGTTCTTTGTGATTGAAATAAGCTGTTTTGCATAAGCAACTTGTAACCGCTTGCTAAAAAAAGCTTATTTCAAAAAGTAATAAGTGGATAAACAGGGGGTGTTCAGGATTGCTTATATCAAAGTGCTTATCTGCTTCGATACACAAAAGGTACCAACCTGACTAATTAAAGTGCCTATTTAGGGGGTAGTTGAGACTACCAATTTCAAACCGCTTATCTGCTTAACAAATAAGACCATACCAACATTCTTATATTAAAATGCTTATCTACTCCAACATAAGCTTATAAGTGGTTTCATCCAAACACTTCAATTTCCTTATCTGCTTTAAACATATGCAGATAAACACTCAAACAAGCGAATCCAAAACACCTCCTAATGAACAATCCTACTCACCCGTAAAACTAAGGGCTAATAGCCTGTAAATGTATCATACTTGCCACCAATTTCTGTAAATGTATTGAACTATTTATTTTGCTATTCTATGTACTAAACTTGCATTTTTGGTAATTTTTGTATTTTACGACCATTTTACCCCTCCCGCAGTTATAAAATTAAGGGCAAAATGGTCATAAAATACACAAAATATATCAAAAATGCAAGTTTAGTACATAGAATAGCAAAAAAATAGTTCGAATACATTTATAGAAAAAAATTGGCAAGTATCATACATTTACAGGCCATTAGCCCTAAAACTAACAACAAAGAAACACAAATTTAACAACGAAAATGCTATAAATTTCACTATAATCTCTCCAAGTACATTCTGAACAAAAAGTTCATACATCATTCAAATCTTTTATATACCATAAGTGGTCACGACAACCTCCCGAAGGGAGAGATCTCCTAACCGCGTGTATTAGTCCGCCAAAAAGAACCCTAAACTACAAAAAACATATAATCCTCCTCACTTACAAAATCCTTAAATCCTCATCCAATCTACTAAACTCACCCAACAAAAACCCATGATTATCAATCATAACAGAATCAACAACCTCAACATCCCTAACTAATACCTCAAACTCATGTTTCTTTTTGAAATAAGCACTTAATGCAGCTTCACATGAACCAAATTTACCCAAGAATTCGCGCGAATTAGAAATCGGGTTCCGAATACGAGCAACCCATCTCCCATTTTTCCTCCAAATACCTTTGTAACGTTTTGTTATGGAATTTGATTGGTTTTTCGATAGGACTGTTTCGGTTTCTTCGGGTTGGTTTGGGTCGTTGTTGTAACTGTATATGACCGTTGTTGTTTCTTCTTCCATTGATGTCTGTTTTTTTTCCTTTAAATTTGAAAATCTGTTATTATCTTGTCCAGATTTCAAAGTTTCTAAAATAACTCAAGAGTTTTGCTAAACATTAAGGGGTGTTTGTTTAGGCTTATGAAAACCCATTTGGACTTGTATTTAATAAGCTTTATTATTTGGGATAATCACAAAAATACCCATTTTTTTAACTCCACTTCACAAAATACCCAATTATTTTCTCAAAAGGCCAAAATACCCATAAAAATCGTAATTTTTGACAATTTTGCGAAGTTGAAAAAAAAAAATCTAAAATTTTAGATTTTTTTCAATTTCGAAAATTTGCGATATTTTTCAAAAATATCTAAAATTTTCGATTTTTTCTTAAAAAATCTAAAATTTTCGATTTTTTTAAGAATTATGTGTAAGTCACCTGCAAACGAAGGTCTGTTTCATTTCAATAGCCATAGTACGTATAAGAAGCCAAATAAACATTGTGACTTGCATGGTCCATTTTTATGTTATGAGAATAATGGAGAAAAGTTGGTGATTCTTTCTCATAACAAGATTTACTTATGATGGGAGAACTGTACTCAGACTTGGAGATATATTATAGGTGAACTATTTTTTGCTGATGTTAAATGGCTTTTTTTTACCAGATGATTTGATTTATATATTTACAATGGTCGGGACAGAAGCAGTTTTGAAATTTTTAGATGATTGATTTATTTGGTGTAATGGCAAAAATAAACTATTTTGATGTATAATTTCAGTAGGGTTAGTATATTTAAAAAATGATGTGTATACAGCGTAATATCTTAAAGATAACTTAATCAGAAGAATTAAGTTTCTTGGGTATGTATCTTGATATTTTATATTAACCGCAAAAATGATCTTTGTTTAAGTTTATTGAGTTATGTAAAAAATGCTCTTTGGGCGTTTTGCAGTGGCTTACACGGAATTTTAAAAAAATCAATTTTTAGAATTTTTAAGAAAAATCTCAAAAAATTTATATATTTTTGAAAAATATAAGCAAATTTTTCGAAATGAAAAAAAAATCTAAATTTAGATTTTTAAGAAAATAATCGCAAATTTTCGATATATCGTAAAAAAATCTAAAATATTAGAGTTTTTTTTTTCAACTTCCAAAATGGTCAAATTAGCGATTTTTGTGGTATTATTTTTGCTTTTGAAAAATAATTGGGTATTTTGTGAAATGGGGTTGAAAAAATAAGTATTTTTGTGATTATCCCTTATTATTTTGGTTTATTTTGAGACTTAAAGGATTATATAACTCCAAGTCTTACAGTAAGTCAGAAAATTAGGCTTATGAAATATAAGTTCAAATCAGATTTGATTTCAGCTTATATTTTATAAGCTTTAATTTTCTGCTTATTTTGAAATTTATAGGCTTATATAAGTTAAACATATCATACTAAACTTATATAAGCCTATAAGTCTCAAAATAAGGAACTTATATAAGCATATAAGTCTCAAAATAAGCCGAAAAATTAAGGCTTATCAAATATAAGCCCAAATGAATGAGCTTATGTTTCATAAACCGAAACAAACACTCCCAAAAATATCTTATTTTTAATCCAAATAAAAGTATTTTTAATCGATAACATAATTATAAATTTTAGACAAAACTGCGTGCACAAATATAATAACTAGTTTTATAATATAAATACTTTGATAACCAGACCGAAACCGGTTTGATAGTTCTTTCCGTTTAACCAGAAAAAAGTATAAAAAAGAGAAACCATTAAATTATAGAGGAGACTTATATTGGATATCAAAAAAAGGTTGGATACCAATGGATGCATCCCCACAATCCATCTAAAAAGAAATCAATGGCTGAGATTAAAATGATTTTATTATTTCACCTATTTTTTTAGAACTTAAATATCTCTTAAACCGTTAATCATTAAGCGAAAAAAATATACAATCACGACGAGCATTTAATTATCTTTTTATAGATATCCAATTTGATATACTTTCGACAAAAAAAAAACGTTTTTTCACGTTTTTTTTCGTTGTTGAAACTTGCATGAAAATATCATATGTGATTAGACACTAATTTGAATATTAATATAAAATCATATATGATATAACACTAACATCGAATTACATGTGATTGCATTAAACTTAAATATCATATATGATTTAACACTAATATCATAAATGATTTTATCATATGTAAATTTATCAGTAATAGCATATATGATTTTAAATGTCATATATGATTTAACACTAATATCATATATGATTTCTCATGCAAGTTTCAACTACGAAAAAAAAGACGAAAAACGAAAAAAAAAACGTAAAAAACGTGAAAAAAACGAAAAAAAATTCGTCGAAAGTATATCAAAGTAGATATCGATAGAAAGATAATTTAATGCTCGTCGTGATGGTATATTTTTTTCGCTTAACGGTTAACGGTTTAGAAGATATTAATATTTGAAAAAAAAGGATGAAAATGGTTTTTGAGTTTAATCTTATCCATTGGATCAAGATGGAGATGGAGTGTAAGGATTAGTCTCTTGATATCCGCATTAACTTTGGTATCCAAATGAACTTAAATTTGAATTATAATCATCAAAATGAATGTTTATATAGGTATGATTGGCGCAGTCTTTAAGTGTTTTTTAATATAAGTTTTGTTTGAAAATAAAACATCGAAAAAGTTTTAAGTTTTAGAGGAGACTAAACTGCTCATCTTTGTTGTGTGCGTAGACCGTAATCGATTCGTATTTTGATCGAGAAACTGTGTCGTTAGTCTTTAACTGCAAAAACATTATACGTTGTTAATCCTTCACTTTAAAGACCTTCTAATTGTCCATACGTGATGCCCACGTTAGGGTATATTCGTCCTTCACTATAAAGACGAATGTACCCTCATGCATGCATCACGTGTGAATAGTTAACGAACGTCAATGAAGGTCGTTATAGTGAAAGCCTAACGGCGGATAAGTTTGACAGTTAACTACTAACGACACACTTTTGCGGTTAAGAGACGAAAGGATGCGGTTAGCGCAAATCACAAAAGCGAATACTGTAACATAGACAATAACATAAGATCTTATGTGTAACACCTCAATTTTCATGGTAAGGATTTATTATTATTCTATATGCTTCCTAGTTGACTCTCGTCATTCTAATATACATATGTTAGCCAAAAGGACTTCCTATAAAATATGTTTAATGCAAATAGGACCAACCACGTAATAGTTTTCCTACCAGGGACTAAAGTTACCAATCTATGAAACTTAGTATAAGATATACATCACTTATGGGTCTGGAAGAATCCACACCTCTTTTTTCTCTCTAAACTTACGACACACACACACACATCACTCATGTGAACTAGGGTTTCGATTCCTGTTAGGATTAAAAATGTGGTGTCTATATGGAAATTACATTAGTTTCTATATAGTCTTAAACACAAGGACTAGAAATGTAATTAGCCCAAAGATGGCTTGTGTTTAGACTATAAATACCCCCTCTAATATTCCTTAGAGGGGTGAACCTCATAATTGTAATTTTCACTAATCATTCAATAATAACTACTTTCTCTCTCTAAAATGGCTTTTATATATTTCCATCATCTCCGACCTCCCGAGATCGTGAATCGAGAAACCTATCAAGTGGTATCAGAGCTGCACAGGCGGTTCGTGATGTTTACAGCTTATTCGGTTCAGCTTATTCCGGTTTATTTGAGCTTATTTGGTCCAGTTCAGCTTATTAGAGCTTATTCAGTCCAGTTTCAGTCAGATTCAGAGTATACAGCTTATTCAGTCAGCAGTTTAATGTGTTTTTAGCTGGTTCAGATTTATGTGTTGTGATTATAGCTTATTTCATGAGCTTATTTTTAGTTATGTTTGATCTGATTGAGTTTGGCTGCTTACGGTTTCATCGTAAGAACAAACTCGGTCAGATTCGATCATAAAATGTGGTTTAACTGCTGATTTGATCAATTTCGGAACTGGTCAAAGTTTGTTAAATCTGGTCAAACTCGACAGTTGACTGGTCAATGGTCAAACCCGGAACTCTAACTGATTATTCCAAGAATGATTCCGAAAATGCTTTTTATCGAGAATGACATGAGAAGGAGGCCAGATTTTTCATTTTTGGAATTCAAATTCGATGCTATAACTGCTATTGCTCAGATCTTGATGGATTTCGAAAATGTATTTTATCAAGATCTCAAAGAACATAAACAGATCTACCACATCATTTTCGCCAAACAATTTTGATATCAAATTCGACATGAAAAATTCGAAAAATAACATCCAAAACTACAACATCAACCTTCACAATCAAATTCAAACTACCTATATCCCATCTTCCTCAATAACTCAAACACAACATCACTTCACCTTTCAACATACTCAAACTGAAAAGCACAACAAAGACAAGATCTCAGTTAATTTTTTCGAGTTATATAATAAAGTTAAGACCTTTCAAAGATCCAAAACTCGAAAAGAACTGAAACATGAAAAACCTTACCCGAGATCCCCTTATGGAAATCTTGATGCTGTATCATTGAAGTTGTGTTCTTGTACAAACAATAAAGAGTTTTGTGATTAAGACGATTGCTGATGTGCCAAAAGGGTTAGTGTTTGTTGATCAAATCGAGTTGTGTTGTGAATAAAAGATAAAGCTGGGATTTTGTTTCTAACTGTGGGGGCGGAGTATCATATGTTGATGAGTTGGGGTTTGTAAGAAGAAAAAGAGGCGGATGAGATTAGACAGGGTTTTGAGGAGATGTGTTGACTGCGATTGTATATTACCAAGTGTGGTTTATGGTTGAAAGTTATATGTGTTTGTATGTCAAATGTGTTCATAGCTAGGGTTGATTAAGAATAAAAACGTGGCCTAGTGCATAAAGCAAAACTAGGATTTTTATGGCTTTGTATCCGTAGAATTGTATTCTAGTTTGGATATGGGCTACGTAGGATTCATGGCTAAATTGTTACAATTTACCAAATGTGTTGGATTTAACACTATAGACGTGGAACAATGCCATATTCGAAGTTGGGCTTAAATGCGAAAGGGCCGGATTTTTTGCGATAATTCATCGAAACACAAACATCAACTTATTGCTTAAAAACGATCCTTATCTAAGATCATGAAAAAGTTGAAAAGCATTCCGGATTTAAATCGGCAACAAATGTTCTACGGGGCGTTATTGATTTATTACTTAATCAGGATTGATAATATCACGGGAATGTACTTTATTTCATCTTCTGGCCTATCTAACCTCTGCAACGGAAGATGACTTGTTCAACATATAAGGATTGTCATGAGACATGTAAACTGTTACTTTTGTGATTCTTCTCTCTTAACCCACAAAGTAGCTAACTCTATTAAGGAGGTACGTTTGTAGTCCAGTGACCCACGTAGTTGAGGAAATTTCAAAAGATTCGTTCCGGATAGTGCAAGCTTAAGTCACAACTTGGGATGTTACTTCATATCGAGTTTAGTCATATTGAGTTTTCTCCATCAGATCATTACAAGAGCCGGACAGAATGCGAGTTGGGAATTGAATAGTCAAGAAGAGACAAAAAGAGGTTCTTTATCGCCTCAAGTTGAATCTCATGCTTAACCTAATTTTATTCTACTTCACACATGTCTTCGAATGCAATCAGGGGGAAGAAAAGGAAGTATTCGACAGATAACATCAATTCAGGGGGAAGAATTATGTATTTATCTCACCTTTATTTCTTTCTTTCTTATCTTCAAGTCCGCTTCTATCTTATGGAGATGGATTGTATGCTTTCAACCTCTGGATGGTTAGTGTGTGAAGTATGTGCATACATGAGAAGATGTGCAGATTATCCTGCATGTTCCCCTGAAAAGGAATCATCAGACAGAAGCATTCAAATTGATGTGGTTTGGCTATATTTACTTT
Organism: Tanacetum coccineum; assembly: GCA_026074375.1. Classification (NCBI taxonomy): domain Eukaryota; kingdom Viridiplantae; phylum Streptophyta; class Magnoliopsida; order Asterales; family Asteraceae; genus Tanacetum; species Tanacetum coccineum. The sequence continues at coordinate 13,255 of BQNB010012721.1, read as the reverse complement.
TTCTTCTTCACTTCTCTGAATCCTCAAAATCTGATTCTACTTCTACGTCTCCTCTACTTCTACTTCTTCTTCTTGAAGCTACCAACACAGTTTTTTGATTCGCTTACAATACGGATGTAGTTTGGGGGAAGCAGATTCAAAAAACTTACTAACAAAAATAATAGAATGAAGAAAGCTGTGTAAGACTGCAGTATGAACTAGGGAAGCTAACGCAGTTTATACAGATTAACATTGTATTCGCCTGCAAGTAATGGAAAGATTGCCAGCTGAATCCTGATTATTTTTACTTGTAAGAACATTATAAAGATAATTCCACATGCCACATAATGGGGGAAGATTGTTAGATTAAAAATTGGTGTCATATGGTAAAATTACAATAGTTTCTATATAGTTTAAACACAAGGCCTAGAAATGTAATTAGCCCAAAGATGCTTTGTATAGACTATAATACCCCCTCTAATCTTCCTTCGATGGTGAACCTCTTAATGTAATTTTCACAAATCATTCAATAATATCTACGTTCCTCGTCAAAATGGGAATGGCTATTAATATATTTCCATCATCCCCGACCTCCTGAGATCGTGAATCGAGAAACCTATTAATTCTAAATTAATTTTAACCAAGCTCTAAGTAAGTTAATTCTATATATAAGCTCAGAAACGCGGTTTCTAGGGTTTCTACAAATCATTGGAGGTAAAATCAAAATCTTGATCTTGAATTCATGTTTAGAGTTACCCGGTGAGTTAGGTAATGCATGAAGATTGAACTTTATGCCATTGGTAGGTTTTGAGTACAAATTTTATAAAAGTAGTAAGTTGTGATTTTCCAACACCAAGACTACTTGTAATACACTGTAAGTGTTTAAATAAGTGATGGGTACCTTGTTAAGGTGCTATAAAACCAATTAGTTGTGTTAAATTTCAGAAAGTATGTTAATGTGGTTATGTAAGCCGCAAACCAAACACCCCCTTATGGCTTAGCTTTCTTTTATGCTTGTTTATAACAAGCTAAATCATATTCTAAATAAGCTCCATGTCGTTTATATCTTCCTAGGTTATAAGGGTTAGTTGGGGACGTTTTAAGGGAGCTCGTGTTATAATCCAAGCTAAATCAAGGTGAGTAACGTATATTAGAATAGAAACGGGACTTTAGGAGCCCGTTAGATGTACCACATACCTCGTGGTGCTCACGTTTATGTTTTTGTAATATGTAAAGTGTTATATCCGTATTATGATTCCATTGCAAATTGTATTATATGTTATGAGTAGTAACAACTCATTTGTTTTAAGCTTACTTATGAAATGTTAAGTGTGGTCAAAACAACCCATGTTGACCCGTGTAGTAAAAACAACCCATGTTGACCCGTGTGGTCAAAATTGCTCATGTTGACCCGTGTGGTCAAAACAGCCCGTGTTGACCCGTGTGGTCAAAACAGCCCGTGTTGACCCATGTGGTCAAAACAACCCTTGTTGACCCGTGTGGTCAAAACAGTTCATGTTGACCCGTATGGTCAAAACAACCCATGTTGACCCTTGTGATCAAAACAGCCTCGTTGACCCGTATGGTCAAAACAGTTCATGTTGACCTGTGTGGTCAAAACAGCTCATGTTGACCCGTGTAGTCAAAACAGTCCATGTTGACATGTGTGGTCAAAACAGCCTATGTTGACCCGTGTTGGTCAAAAAAACAGTCTGTAATGACCAAAGTGGTTTTAGTAGCATGTTTTAATTAAAACGTTGCATATGTTATCTCACTAACATATGCTTATGTTGCTTCATTCATGTTTTCCTATAGGTGAAGCTAGTGGCATTGCTAACAAGGGTAAGAAGGTCGAAGTATAGCTTTTGGTGGAGCTCGTGGGTAACGAGCTACTTCCCTACCCTGTCTTTTATCAAGAAACGCGCTAGGATGTTATGCTTTTGTGTATGTAAATACAAACTCAGCTTTGGGTGGTAAACAATTAGTTACGTTATGTTTTGAAAAGTTAAAGGGGTGTTTGACACTATGCCTCTCTTACCCGTTTTGACCCGTTGAACTATACGCGGGTCTAGTTGTGTCGTATGAAGTATGTACAATTATGGTTTAGTAATGAAATATGTTTTGAGTTTTTGTTGGAGCGAAATTGGTTCATAAAATGTCATTATGCAGAAATATCATACAGAAGCGTAATATGTTTATTTAAAAAATTAAATTTACTTACCAGGTTTTGCATATTTAACAAAAGCGAAATAGAAAGGTAATAAAGTATCGTGTAATGGTTCGAGGCACATAATGCAACCAAACATGTACACCGCTGTATATCATACAAACATACAGTAACTTGTTAGGAATTCAAAACAAATGAAGTCACATACCGCTAATGTACCATCATGTATTACCCGTTTTCCCTTTAAAAATGCACATTTAAAATAATATTAGATATAGCATAATCGTCATTGTTGACTCACCTAAAATTCCATTTTGCAGCAAAAAAGCAAGCACTGTGGAACTACGTCATACGGGTTAATTGTGCCCCAATACATTTAATGATCGCTAAGTATAAAAATTAAAATAGGGGATTAAAAATATACCATATAATAAGCCACATAGTCAATTTCAATCTCCAATTCAAACACCTAATTTTAAAATCAAACAATAAATCATTACCAACTCATAATCAAATTGAAATATAGAAAAAACTAATATGATCACAAATGATTCCAAAGGCAAAATATTTTCTTATGTATATTATGCCTTTGAAATCATAGAATCACACTAAAAAACACATTTAAACATGGTATAAATACATCAAAACAAAATAAAAAACTAAAACATATAAGTGAAAATGTTGATTGATTTTGGAATCGTGTCTGCATACTAAACTGATTGTATACGATCCAAATTGATTAATCGTGTATGAAATTAGATTTGGAATATTTAGTGTGATTATGTAAATTTGTGGGTGTAGTTTGAGGGTTTAACAGATCATTGAATAGTAGGAAGTGATTGTGTTTGTGAGATTGATTTGAAGATAAGGGTTCTTTGATTTAAATATCATGAGCCAACTGTGACTGATAAGAGAATCCTTACATTTTAGCTATTTTGAATTATCTATAGCACATTTTTTTGGAAATGCTGGATAATTTAGGATGTGCGTTATGCGAATAAGAGCAGGTATTGTGAAGTCAAATGTTGGAAATGCCTGATAATTAGGGATTGAGTTAAGAACTACTATATGGCATGGCAGTTTTGTATTACGACTTATGGTTTGCTCCACTGGTTGAGACACTTGTGTGTGGACTTTCAGACCCGAGTTCGATCCTTACGAAGTCCAACATTTTAAAAATATTAACATGGCACGTGGTGACGTAGACATGACATGGCCGTAGCCGACATAGACATGTGAAGGGGACATATGACGTGGACTGCATCATGTCCAAGTGTCATGACTTGTCCCATATATATATATATATATATATATATATATATATATATATATATATATATATATATATATATATATAGATGTATATATAATATAAATAAATATATAGATCATTAAGAAAACAATTTTGGTTGTCTAAAAAATAAACCTCTATAAATAGATGGTTAAATTATCTTCCCAACCACAAAACAAACTCCATTAAAACATGACTCGATCGAAGCTTTGTTCTTCAGTTGATTAAAACACATGGCGCTGTTTGTGATGGATAAACAAATAATGTTTTTCTAGCTGCATGTTATTTACTCCAACCGACAGTTTTATTGGCATATTTCTTATAAGTTTGTAATTCTTAAAAAGTTACTATATTTTACTGAAAAACTCTATATTATGCTCAAAAGCAATAGATCAAAATTTAATCTTTTATTTCAATTATTGAAAGGCGGTTTTTAGATCTCACTACACTTCTCACTTGTTGTAGAACAACGGACCTAGTAGCACAATAAGAACAATATGTAAGAGAATGTAAAAGAGTATAGAAGGGGAAGATAGAACTTATTATTGATGTATCTCATATTACATTAGGTGCCTCTATTTATAGGGACCTCAACATGAATAACATTAAGTACAAATTGAAAGTTACAAGACTATTCTTAAATATGAGTGTTACTAGTTAGGGGTATGAATGTGTACAATCAATATAATAAATATTCCTGACATTGCCCCTTGATTGTACATCATTCAAACTACGCTTTGTATACCGTCTCATTAAAAACCTTGCTAGGAAAAACCCATTGGGAGAAAAACCATAGCTAAGGGAAAAAGAGTGGGGCGCGTATTTTTACCCCTCATGATCACTTTACTTGAGCTAACTGGATTTTCGCATTCCAATGCCATATACCAACTTCTTAAATATTATAGTATGGAGTGCCTTTGTAATTAATCTGCTAGATTTTCGCTTGACCGAATCTCTTGAACAATTTATCACCATTCTTTTGCAAGTTATTAGTAAATAAGAACTTCGTTGAAATGTGCTTGGTTCTGTCACCTTTAATAAATCCTTCTCTTAGTTGAGCAATACATGATGTTGTCCTTATGTAAAGTTGCCGGTCCCTCATTTCTAGCATAAACATCACAAGATTCACCTATAGCATTTCTTAACCAAACACGTTCTCGGCTTGCTTCATGGATTGCCAAATTTTTTGCATTATTAGATTAAATGGTTGCGACTGTTTGCTTTACGGAATGTCATGAGATTGCAGCACCGCCATGCGGGAATACATAACCAGTTTGAGACCCACCAATATGAGGATCAGACCTATATCCTGCATCTACATATCTAACTAAATATGTTTTGGATGAGTTATTAAAGTATAAGCCTACTTTTGGTACCTTAAAGATATCGAAATATTTGCTTGATCTCATTCTAATGCCACGTGGAGCATGAGCTATATCTTGCTAATAAGTTTAAATAAAATGATATATCCAGTCGTGTATGACTATTAAGAAACATCAATGATCATATGTCACTTAAATAAGGTACTTCTGGATCAAGAATGTCTTCATCATCTTTCGGAGGTCGAAAAGGATACATCAAGTGACCTCACCGCTATTGGAGTGCTAAGTGAATGTGATTTATCCATATTAAACCTTTTCCGTGTATGCTTCTTGGTCAACTAGAACTCCATCATCAAGATGTTCAATTTGCAATCCAAGACAACACTTTGTTTTTCCAAGATCTTTCATCTCGAACTCTTTCTTTAATCATTCTATTGCCTTTGAAAGTTCCCTAGGAGTTCCAATTATATTTAAGTAATTGATGTGTTTCAAAAGCTTTAAATTTATAAGACTGAAATTACCGGTTTATGAAATGGAAACACACGGGTAAAAGTATAACCCACGTATGTAGTATAACATTTAAGGTAAGACCAGGTCGTCCACATGGATTTGATTAGTGTTCGAATAATCAGGAATTTTAAAACAATTATTAATAACTTTTAAGATGGATTCAATAATAAGGAAATATGACTACTCGGTTAGTTTCATATAATTCATAAGCAATGGCAGTAATTTCGATCTTTGACTTTAGGACTTTAACTTATAAAAAGGATTTATCGTCAGAAAGTGTCTTTACAAATTAACTAGTTTCGACTTAAGACTTATCTTGGTTTAACTTAATCAAATGTGTCACTCAAACAATCAAGTAACTATTATATTAATCATTTTGTTATCAATTAAAATTAAGAGATTTTCTTCGATGCGAATGATAAAGATTTAGACAAATCTTTAAATTCATATAGTTCAAACCGTGTTATTCGGCACCTTGCCATTATACGTATATAATCAAAGTTGATGAACAAGTTTAACAAGATTAGATATGATAGGATTGTAAAATAAGCTTAAATTGAGATCGAAATGACACCAAATGCTTAATTATTATATTAACATCACCGAGTAGTCATAAGAGGTTTAGCCTCTCATAGCTATGGTGTTCATGATAACAAAGTTGAGTAGAGAAACAAGAAACATACAAAATTCGGATTGAGAAATCGATTGAACACCACTTTTACAAGTACGAATTCGCATAGAAACCCTTATTTAACTAAGTGCTACGATGATGATCTTCGTTCTTCCCGAAATTTCGTGCTAAACTCCAGAAATTGATGAAGATTATTGAGAGATAGTTTGTTGTAGAAGTGTGTGTGAATTATGTGTAATATGAGAGAATTTCCTCTTAATTTATAGGCTGGACAGGGGCAAAAGTGCGACACACTTCCTTGAGAAGTGCGGCGTACTTTGCTTCTTTAATGCGTAGAACTTTTAATGCTGAGATGAAGTGCGGTGTAGTTGATGTAGAAGTGCGTCATACTTAGAGTATTAACTATCCTTCATTAACTTCGTCTTGAAGTGCGGAGTACTTTGCTTGATTCTTGGACTTTGAATTATTTTCTTCTGTAAGGTGTAAAATACTTGTGTCTTTAGTCTTTTTGAGCTTGAGATGTCTTTAAGTGAACCTGCACATATTTCATGCTTTTAAGTATCGAAAGTTTATGAGAAATGATATAAATAGATACAATAACACCGCCGAAAACATGTATAATTAAGGCGTTATCAAATCCCTCCACACTTAGCTATTGTTTGCCCTCAAGTAATTAAAGCGAGAAAACAAGATTCATTTATCGTGACGTAGAGAAAATTTTAATTTTAACAAGTGTTTATAGTTTTTATAACTTTTCACGCATAGACATATAACAGAGCACCTCACATGGGGAATGTGTTTAATTTATATTCACTCAAGTCACTCAGATAGGGTTTATATTGTGAAGTCACTCAATTGCACAGAGATAATCGAGATAGCTACCATAGGCTTGTACGAGACACACAAACATGCCCGTTGCGGCGTGAGCACCTAGACAAAAATCTCAAAGAGGTAAAACATGATGCTGATGAGGGTGAATAACATGTATCGATTCCATGTGCCAAACTAAGCCTTATTTGAACTTTTCTTTCTTTTTCTTACTTTTTTTGACACCAAATGCTTACGATAACTAAGGTTGGCACATAACTTCTTCATTGAGCATTTTTCTTCAACTTTGGATACTTTAGCAGATTAGCACTAAAAGGGAGTGCTTGCAGATACAGGAGTTACGCGGGATTTATTTCACCTCTTAACATACGATTTTGTCTACAAATTAACCTCACTGCAGTTAGTAAATGATAATCAAGCACAAGTTCTGAAGCTACTAAATTATCGGCACACTCTCATATAATTTTCAACCAATACCAATGCTTCAGAAAAGGTGACAAATTACAAATACACAGCCTTAACGCCAGATGAGACAATTGCAATTACATTCAAACCTTAACTCAAACAAGCTAAAGGTAAAAATTATCTTAGGTATCAAAGGTAGATACCTAAATTCTTTAAGGTTTAATTCTCACAATTTAGTTGGAAGAAAAGCAAATATATTAATTTTTTAAAGATTTTTCATAAAATATTAGTTGAAAATTTTGGCTAGATTACAGGGCAAACATGGAGGGATAAGATTAATTTTAATTTTGCCTATTTGACTCCCCTCCACACTTAAGTTGAACATTGTCCTCAATGTGAGAACTGATAAATATAGAAAATAGGGAAAAATAAGGGAAAACGTTACTTCTCGGGGCATGGAGATATATAGCTTAAGAAAGATTGTCTTTGAGCAAACGCCATAATTTTCCTGGTCCAATCTATGTTACCTGCATAAGAGTAAACACACAAAAGCAAAAAAAAAGAAATTTTTATTGGGGTTTTTTTTATAAAAAAATAAAACAGAAGAGGATGGAATCCTCCACACTTAAGTTAAAGCACGGGTTGCCTATCGAGAAGCGCTTAATTTTGAAATGAGTCATTAGCTAGACTCGTACTTCTGGGGTTCATTCTTTGGGAAAGAAGAGAGTAAGTTCTTCCCTTGGGTCATTATCTTCTTCATGATAGAGTTTGAGTCGATGGTCGTTAACAATGAACGTCTTGCCATCTTTTCCATATAGTTCAACATATCCAGATGGATATTGGTGTTTCACTACATATGGTCCAAGCCATCGAGATCTGAGTTTTGGCTGTTTGAATTTGTACTTAGAATGAAATAGCAGCACTTTGTTTCCGTGTTTAAACTCTTTTCTCATTTTGAGTTTTTTGTCGTGCCAGACTTTAGTTCTTGCTTTGTATAAACGAGGTTTTCATAAGCTTGATGGCGAAATTCATCTAACTCGTGCAACTGGAACATTCTTTTCTCACCAGTGGCGATGAGATCAGGATTACAGTTTTTAAGGGCCTAGTATGCTCGGTGTTCAATTTCAAAAGGTAAGTGGCAGTTTTTACCATATACGAGTTTGTAGGGTGTGGTTCCGGTTGGTGTTTAATAAGCGGTTCAAAAAGCCTACAAAGCATCGTAAAGTTTTTTTAAGGATTCTTTTAAGAGCTATGTTCGTGTTTTCAACTTGTCTGTTCGTTTGAGGGTGATAGGATGTAGAGAAACGGTGGTTAACTCCATATATTTTCATGGGTTTTTTCATTATCTTATTGCAGAAGCGAGTTCCTCGGTCGCTTATGAGAGCTTTGGGCATTCCAAAACGGCAGAAGAGTTTTTTCAGGAATGAAATAACAACTCTGGCATCGTTGGTTGGTAAAGCTTGAGCTTCGACCCATTTGGATACATAATCGACAGCGACTAAGATGTATTCAAATTTATATGATTTCGGGAATGGTCCCATAAAGTCAATACCCCAGATGTCAAAAATTTTGCATACTTGAATGTTGTTTAAGGGCATTTCATCACGTTTGGATATATTCCCTATTTTTCACATGCTTCGCAAAGGCGAACAAGAGTATGAGCTTCTTTGATGATTATTGGCCAGTAAAAGCCTGAGTCTAGGACTTTTTAGCTATGGTGTTTGGTCCATAATGTCCACCGGTCGGTCCGTGGTGACATTGATCAAGAATGGTTTGAGTTTCTGGTCCTGAGACACAACTTCTGATCATACCGTCTGAACATACTTTGAAAAGGTAAGGGTCTTCCCAAAAGTAGTTTTTGAGGTTGGAGAATAATTTTTTATTTTGTTGGTACGTCATCCCTTTAGGTATAACATCACCCACCAAATATTTTGCAAAGTCTGCGAACCATGGTGTGTCATTAGTGGTTATTTCCATAAAAGTTTCTCTAGGAAAGTTATCGTCGACATCACTGTCATCACTTGTCTCATCATTTTCAATCCGAGATAAGTGGTCGGCGGCAACAATTTCTGTACCTTTTTTATCTTTAATTTCTATATCGAATTCTTGTAAGAGCAGAATCCAACGTATAAGACGTGGCTTAGCATCTTGCTTTTTGAATAGGTGTCTTAGAGCTGAGTGATCGGTGTAGACAATTATTTTGGATAATATCAGATAAGGTCGGAATTTGTCGAATGCGAAAACTACAGCCATTAGTTCCTTTTCAGTAACCGTATATTTTTGCTGAGCTGCATTGAGGGTTTTGCTTGCAAAATAGATGGGGTGAAAGTGTTTTCCATCTTTTTGACCTAAGACTGCACCAACTGCGAAATCGCTTGCATCACACATAAGCTCAAATGGAAGATTCTAGTTTGGGCTCACGATCACAGGAGTACATGTGAGTTTTTCTTTTAATGAATTGAATGCTTTGTGACATTCATCATTGAATTAGCATTCAATTCGAATGAAGTATCTTTTTCAAGTAACTTAGTTAGAGGACGAGCAATTTTTGAGAAGTCTTTGATGAAACATCGGTAGAAACCGACATGTCCTAAGAAACTTCTAATGCCTTTGACATTTGTAGGGGGTGAAAGTTTAGAAATTACGTCAATTTTGGATTTGTCAGCTTCAAGGCTTGCACCGGACACTTTGTGTCCAAGCACAATTCCTTCTTTAACCATAAAGTGACATTTTTCCCAATTAAGGACAATATTTGCATCTTTGCAACGTTGAAACATTTTATCGAAGTTTTTGAGGCAATGATTGAAAGAGTTTCCAAAGATGGAGAAGTCGTCCATGAATACTTCGATAGATTCTTCAATCATATCATGAAAGATAGCTAACATGCACCTTTGGAAAGTAGCGGGAGCATTACATAAACCGAAAGGCATTCGCCTATAAGCGTATGTTCCGAAGGGGCAAGTGAATGTGGTTTTTTCTTGATCCATAGGATCGATTGGAATTTGGAAATATACGAAAAAACCATCGAGGAAATAGAAGTATTTATTTCCTGCGAGTATTTCTAACATTTGATCCATGAATGGCAAAGGAAAATAGTCTTTTTCGGTTGCTTCATTGAGTTTACGATAATCGATGCATACTCGCCAACATGTAACAATTCTTGTTGGGACAAGTTCATCTTTTTTGTTGGTAACAACTGCGATACGACCCTTCTTGGGTACAAAGTGGATGTGACTTACCCAAAGGCTATCAACGATTGGATAAATGATATCAGTTTCGAGAAGTTTAACCATTTCCTTTTTAACAACTTCTTGCATATTCGGATTTAATCGTCTTTGTTTATTAACAACTGGCTTTTTATCTTCCAGGAGTTGAATTTTATGTTTATAAAAAGACGGACAGATTCCAGGAATGTCTGTTATTTTCTAAGCAAAGGCTTGCTTGTGTCTTTTAAGGACGAAAACGAGTTTGTTTTTATTTTCTTCAGAAAGCCGAGATGATATGATTACAGGAAGAAAAGAGGGTTCTTCCAAGAATGCATATTACAAGTTATTAGGAAGAGGTTTGAGTTCAAGATCCGTAGGAGGTTCTTCAAGAGATGTCTTGATCTTATAATCGGTTTTAAAGGTGATTTTTTAAATGACGGTTCTTCGGTGTTGGATTCGGATTCAGAGTTTTCTTCGGCGGTCATTGCCATGAATTCATCGATTTCAGCAAAGAGTTTTTCTCCGAGGATGGTTCCTTCGATTGAGTAAAGGATTTTACTACCTTAATCGATAAGAGCATCGAAATCTTCTTCTAAGATTTTTTCGATAACATCATTACTGAAACATGTATAATCGTTTGAATAAGAGTGTTTCATTGCAGAATCGATGTGAAAAGTCATACGTTCAGTACCAACTCCAAGATTGAGTTGTTTCTGCCTAACTCTAATTATTGCATCAGGAGTATGGAGGAAAGGTCTCCCTAAGATTATAGGAACTTTACTATCTTCTTCCATTTCGAGAATAATGAAATCTACAAGAAAAGTGAATTTCCCAACTTCAACGAGCATATTCTTATCTATTGGAATGATCTGTCGGCTAATCTTACGCTCATTTTAGTGGGTTTTAGAGTTTTGAGAGATAATTTATGTAACCCTTGCCCATTTTATGTTCTGGATATTTCATTTATAGTCCTTTGACTATTTGACGTTTGTTAGTTTATTCAGATTTTGTACCGTGTTGACAGTGGTGATTTTGTTGAGAATTGTGGTAATTTGTGGTTATTTGTGAATAATATTCCTTTTTAGAGGATATTGTTATGTTATTTGTATTCCGGGTGGTTTGACCCGTAAATTTTGAGAAATGCCGAAAAATGACTCCTGACACGTCCTTAATGTCCAAATGTAGTTTTGAAGGGTTTAATGTGTAAATACTCTAGGTTAATGGAAAATTATTTTAAGGTGAATAAAAATGCTAATTAACTTTGGGAAAATTTTATGATCAGTTTTTACTGTGTATTTAAGTGATCCCCGACATGATAAAGAAAGACCCGACACCCCTAGGATGCCATAACCGGTCTTGTAAGCTTAAGGGGAAAGGATGCTTAATTTTAGCTTACTATGTCTCGAGGATGTACAATTATATGCTTTTAATAGACATTTTACACTCATTTTTTTCTTTTCAAAAAAACAAAACACCACACATTGGGGGTGTGTGTGTTCGTCCGCCACCATTCCACCACAAACCACCAAGATTTTCCAACTTTGATCAAGAACGTGATATATTCCAGGGTTGTACCGAGTATTGGCGGTAATCATTTAAAAACAACGTTTGGGTTCGTGTTGTCGAAATCTACATTTTTGAAGATTTTCTTGTAGTTTTCAATTTAATTTTCGTTTGTCCTTTGGGGGTTTCATATTGATGCATTGAATGTTAGTTGCACAAGTTGATCGTCGTGAAAATCGATTTTTGGAAACGAAATGGATATAAAAGGGGTGTTTGGTTGCGTTGGATAAGAAAAGAAACAAAGGGTTTTTTGTAGTTTTGATGTTGTGGTCGTGATGGTTGAAAAACATATATTGCTAAATAACTTATTTTGTATAATAGCATGTATAGCTTATTTTTGGGCTTATTTCGTGGCTTATTGTGAGCTTATGGCTCGCGGTTTATTTTATAAAAAACACAAGGAAATGTGTTTTGATTATTTACGTGGTATGGTGTATGTCGTGGACTATTTTTATAGCTTATGGTGGTAACCAAATGCGATGCGTATCTTATTAGCTTATTGTCAAGCTTAATATATGTATTGTGGAGCTTATGGACTCACGGCCCAATAAGCCTATTTAAGCCGTGGCTTAATGGGAGGGCTTATTGTGGTCCGAATTATTTTCTACTTATTAGTATAAGCTTATGTATATAAATGGACCTTGGTTTTGGACTTGGATCATATTTTGGACTTATAAATATCTTACAGGACCATATTTAGTCGTTATAAGAGTTTTGACGGACTTTTTGAAAGTGAAATGTATTTACGAAGTGGTATTAAACGATATTTTAGGGTAAAAAAGTTTTAGTAAACGTTAAAGATCGAGATTTTGGAATTTTCTTGGAAAAGTGTCGAAAGTTTGAAAAGTTTTTGAAATAAAGGTTAAAAACCATGGAAAACGTTGTATGAACGTACGGGTCATGTCTAAATTTCGTAAAAAGTTTATACTTAGAAATTTTACCTAAAAATATGATTTTTGATTTTAAATATTAAAATATTATTTTATTTATTTAATAAATTCACTAAAATACGAAAAATATAATTTTTCTCAAAACTTCTCTAATATGTTTACTATGAGTAAACGTTTCATTTTCAACCATATTACGATTATTTTTACGGTGACTAAGGTTACCGAATAGACTTATCGAGATATATTTATAATTATTTATTATAAATATTTACTTATATTACTTATCTATTTTCTTTAAATAGTATAAGTATGTATTATTGAGCAATGGGATTGATATGATTGTTGGGATATGTCGTCAACCATCACACCACTAAATTGTTATGGGTAATTGTACGATGCGTCTAAACTCTATGCATCAAACGTGAAGATTGTTTTGGAAATGGATGATTAAATTGGGACACTA
>BQNB010012720.1:24126-78609 GCA_026074375.1 Tanacetum coccineum | reverse complement strand
ACTTCACAAAATTCAACACAAATCCAATCCCAATGAGACGATCACGCTCAATGGATTGATTATTCAATCTCACATATCCCACACAAACACATATAAATACGTATAAACACATAACCATATATTGCAACAGATACATTTAGGTCAACACTACGGTTTGACCAACCTGCTCAAGTCATGGTTGTCACACTTGGTCTGTTTAGCCTTGTGGCAAACTTCACAATGACCCTCATGGTCAACATTAGTCAAGTTTAAAGATCCTTTTAAAAGTTTTAAAACTTGATTAGCATAGTGACCTAGTCTACAATGCCAAACTTTTTTAGAAACAAGACATGCAAAAAACTTACTATTATTACTAACAGCACACTTATTATACTCTTTATCAAACAAGTATAAACTACCAAATTCACTACCAGTCCCCAGAACTCTCCCTTTTTTTTAATCCTGAATATAACATTTAGTCTCATCAAAACCAACACTTAATTTGCTATCCTTAATCAATTTATAAATAGATAATAAGCTAACAGTGTATTCAGGAATCATAAGAACATTGAAAAATATAACATCATTATTGAGTCTTAAGTTCCCCACATGAGTAATTTTAGCAAGAGTCCTATTTGGGTGACCAACTGTTAATTTTAAATCAATCATATCAACCAAGTCAATCATATCCTTAGTACTATTAGTCATATGTTGATTAGCCCCTAAGTCAATTATCCATCCTAGATGATAATTGACTCCATTTATAGTGACATTAGCAAACAAAACTTATAAAAGTGTTGATTAAAAAGCACATTACAGTTAAAGAAGGAACAACTGGAAATACCTGCCATATTGACTTGACCAGTAGAAAAATGTTTATCATTTAAAATACCCATCAACTTCATAACCTGTTCATTAGTGAAAGATACATTTCCAGATGTTTTTGAATCATTGTTACCCAAAATTCCCTTTTTAAAATCCACATTATTACTCTTGTTATTATTAATACTATTTGTGGGTTTAAAATTTAGATTTCTTTTAAAATCAGGTGGATACCCAATGATTTCAAAACATCTGTCAATGGTATGCCCTTTTAAACCGTAATTTTTACACAAAAGATTGTCATAACTTCCCTTATTCACATTATTACCATTGTTGGACCAATTATTGTTTATGTTTCTGTTATTATTATTTTTCCTAGACACAAAAGTAGATACTTGAGGTTTATCAGTCTTAACAGTACTAGGAGGAATCCCTCTATGAGATTCTTCCTTAGAAACAATCACAAAAGCATCTTTAACTTCAGAAAGGATTTCCCTAGTTAAGATGTTACTCGTTATGGGTTGATAAATGTCATCAGGACCCATGAGGAATTGCGTTAACTTTAACAGTTTACCATGATCAACTAACTCAATTCTAGCAGCACAAGTACAATTAGGCAATTTAGTAAGAATGTCAAATTCTCTCCATACAGAATTCAAATTATGGTAGTATTCAGAAATAGGCAAAACCCCCTTGCTTAAATGAATTAATATTTTGTAACAAGTTAAACACAATAGATTCATCAATTCTATCATAGGTTTCTTTTAATTCTTTCCGCGCAGTTTCAGCATTATCAGAGAAAACATGACACAAATAAACATCTTGAGATAGAGAACTTAAAATCCAATTTAGCACAATAGCATTACATCTGTCCTATTGCTCAAGCAATGGGGCACTAGCAAGATAAGTATCTCTACTACAAGTTCCATTAACAAATCCTATTTTATGCTTAATTTGAAAAGCTAATTTCATAGCACTAGCCCAAATCTTATAGTTTTCAACACCAGTTAGTTTTAGAGAAACAATAGAAGCACAATTAGAATCATTAGTATGAAGATACAGAGGATTGCTTTGATCTAAAGATCTAATCATGATAGCCATAATGAACAGAAAACAACAAATATCAGAGACAAACAAATAATAAGCAACAGAACAGGCAACAAACCATAAACAATTAACAAACCAAACAAATAAAAAAAGCAATAAAGCAGATAAGCAAATAAACAACCAGACCAATAAATTATCCAACAAACAACTAACAACCACCAATCCAATGTTGCAACTCTAAAATCTCTCAAGCCTATCCTCTAACGACCTAGACTCAACATAAAATAAAAAACAGACCCTAAAGAACCGCACACACCCAAGATCCACAATTAATAAGCCTAGTGAATTAGAGGTGGCAAGAGCATGTATTCACACCACTATAGTGGCAGATCAAGATGTTAACCACCTCGTTTGCTCCCACTAAGACTTAATTAATGTATGACTTAAGAGAAAGAGACCAACTTATAGAGCTTATACCAAGAAAAGCAGCGGAAGACAAACAATTATCACTAGATTCACTTTGTCTAGTGCAATTGACCAAGAACAACCCCAATTAATCCACATAATAACCAGAACTCAAAACCCCCAAATTAGAAATTAGGGTTTTCACCGATTGTACCAAGAAACATGTTAATCTTTCGATTAACACCACCAAACCCAATGAATCAGCCAAGAAACCGAAAACCCCCAAATATTATGGTTTCAAGAAAAAAAACCTAAATACCATATCCTCTAATTAACTCCAAGATCCACCGATTAGAGCTCAAGAAACTAACCTAGAGCTCTAATATCATGTAAAAGTGGTACGGAACACACAAACTTATTAAATCACCCAGCCAACCTTCCCATGGTGATCTTTTCTTTTAATATAACAATATACGCAGAAGATCAGTCCCTAACACATGTGCTGACCAATACATATTATGTTGATCCTAATCCTTGATCGATTCTTTAGCTTGTCTAAGGTTAAATTACATTGGATAAATCTAAAATAACTTGTTGTAGAAACTTTGTATGTATACTAAAGTGTATGCAGAATCTACACCTTAATATCTAGAAGTATTATGAATAAAACAGTAATTGTGAATGAACAAAGATATAA
Organism: Tanacetum coccineum; assembly: GCA_026074375.1. Classification (NCBI taxonomy): domain Eukaryota; kingdom Viridiplantae; phylum Streptophyta; class Magnoliopsida; order Asterales; family Asteraceae; genus Tanacetum; species Tanacetum coccineum. The sequence continues at coordinate 75,659 of BQNB010012720.1, read as the reverse complement.
CCAAACGCTCCAATATTATTAGATCAATAATACGAGGACTCTTTACTAGTACTAGGGTTTACAACCTTGAAGCTTTTTAATCGACTTCACAACTATGAAAACGTGTATATCAACTAATGCCCCTAGAGCCTCCTTTTATAGACCAATGAGTCCTACAAGGCTTACAATACTTTCCTAAGATATCATGATCTTTTCTAAAAGAAAATGTATCACTTAAAAAAAATACATTATACATATCTTGTTACAAAAATAACTCAATACTTATCTCGTAAAGTAATTCTTGTTCTCCAGACAATCTTTATCTCGTTACTCGCTTTATCCTTTTGACATAGTAATTCTCTAGCATTTGTAATCCACAGCATAAACTTTGTACCAGCAGTAAGTGATAAACCATAAGCAGTATTAACATTAGTACTAGCATACTAATATATACTAATAGTATAAACTGTTACTAGCCTCCTTAACATTATTACTAGCCAGCACTAACGAATTAGCATATATTCATCTCAACTCTGAGCAGTCTTAACTTCAACACATAGAAACTTAATACTAACAGTAACAAACTTTACTAACAGATAGGAACTTTATAACTACCAGTACTAACTACTTACATAATTTTATTATTAGTATCACCAACAGTACTAATTTTTGCATGGATACATTAGAAATTTGACCCCTCCCTCTAAGTGCTTTACCATAGCATCAAAAATATACTTGGACAAATTAAATTTTTGGTTTGTGGCCAAGCATATGATTGCAGAGGCCATTGTGCTACTGAATTTGTTCCATGCAGTGGTCTTGGCACTTAAACATTGCGTAAAGGTATGAATTAAGAACTTCCATTGTGGAGAAAAGAAAGCTTTATAAAATGTAAGCCTTTGAGAAGGTTTTTCATACCACATCCTTGCCAGGTCTTCAAAGATAGTAGCAGTTGGCAAACAATCAGTACCACCTGCATCTTCTAAGTGAAGATCACTTCTAATGCTTGTCTCCGTGATGATCACCTTCTTTTTATCAACTAGGGCTTGTAACTGACGTTCACCATTAATCATTTTTACCTTTGCCGTTGCCCAGAACTGTTCAATACAAGATGTGTATATATTAGGATTGACAGTTAAAGCATAATGGATTTGATTAGCATTCAGAAAATCAATAATTTCCTGAAATCCATTACTTTCAGCAGGTTTTTCCAAAAACGCGATCATGTTGTAGGTTTCAGCAAATTGTAGGGTCGACATTGCGATGGGTTTTGATAATTAACAATGAAATTGAGTTAAGGTTTACGTTTAGAGAGTGTTTGAATGATTGAAATCGAATAAAGAATCGAATGAAACCCTTAATCGAAGTATTTATAAAATCACTCTCAGCGGCATTAACTTGAACTGGCAGCACTAAATGATGCCTAGCAGTAGTAAGTAACTCGGCAGCAGTAACTCAACAGCATCAACGTAAGCTTAGCAGCATTAATGTATACCAGCAGTAGAAACTTTATGCTTAGCAGCATTAAGTTATATTACCAGTATTAACAGCATTAAGTTTGAGTTACCAGCATTAACTTTAATTTCTTTCCAAAAAGGACTTCTATCATAAATGAATTCTTCTCACAAGCTCTCTTTCTATTTTTTTAAACTCATTGAATCTCTCATTTCTTTTGGCTCACCAAATCACTCTTTCTATTTTTATGCACGCATCTCTCTTTCTATTTTTTAGCTCATAATTTCTCTCTTTTCTTTTCCTCACCATTTCACACAATTTTGTACAATTTGCCATCAAATCCAATAGTTTCATACTGTCCTCCCTACTTCTAAGTGTGTAACCTCTTGAGAGAGGTGGATCATTGTACTATTTAGATGTAGTCTCAAACCTAGTTTAAGCATCTACACCCCTAATATGGTATCTTGGCACCTGAGACCACTACCTGAACCAATTCCCTAAGGACTTGATCCATTAAGTGTTGCCATAGATTGGGTCTTATTAATGTTACCACTTTCTTGCTCTGCTTCTAAGCTAGAAGCGGTAGTGGCAGCCCTTTCCATTCTGTCACTCAACTCCTTATGGACAGCCTCATCACCAACCTTTTTCAGGGGGACCACCAAACTGAGGTACCTTAGTGTCCCGACCTCTTTTCAACTTTCCTGACAATTTTAATCATGACTAACAGCTTTAACTAGCAGTCTCAAGTATAACTAGCAGTACTAATTATACTTAGCATTATTAATATATTGCTTAACAGTTTTAACTCTGTCTTTAATAATTATACAACAACATGCCTCTATTCATCACAAGCACACTAGAAACGACTAGATAGACATGTGAGAATTCATGAGGATCCATATTTATGCATAACCCATGAATAAAAGTGAAGAACTGTTAAACCTCCCCTCAAACAATACTTCAGAGGTCAGCAATCAGCAGTATCTCTTATAGAAAACTTCATAATTGGTATCATCAAATTTAATCATACTGCTTGTTTATCCTGCAAGTGTTAGTCCAAAACCAAGAAAAACACAATCCAAAGCATTTTCTTGTTTAGCAGTATTAATTTTGACTAGCAGTTTTAACTAACAGTATTCAGTATAACTGACAATACTAGTTATACTTAGCAGTACTAATGGATACAACTAACAGTACTAATCCTTTACAAAACTTTACAAAGACATTAAGAGATTTAAACATTAAGGATTAATCATTCCAATACTTGAAACCAAGTACTGAAACCTTCTAGCATCAAAACCTTTTGTTAGAAGATCTGCAACATTATGTTCAGTATCAATTTTAACCATTTGAATAAACTTTTTAGCATTGAAATCTCTTATAAAATGATGTCTAATCTCTATATGTTTTGTTTTAGAATGTTGAACAGGATTTTCAATAATGCAGATAGTACTGTTATTATCAATGTGAATCATAGTATTCATGAAATTATACCCATAATCCATCAATTGGTTTTAAATCCAGAGTACTTGTCCACAGCAACTAGCAGCAGCCACATATTCAGCTTCAGTTGTAGAGGTGGCAACCACAGTTTGCTTCTTGCACTACTAAGATATCAACCTGTTTCCTAAAAACTAACAACCTCTAGTTGTTAACTTCCTATCTTGAGTGGCTCCAGCATAGTCACTATCAATATAAGCAACTAGTTCAAATGGAGAATCTCTAGAATACCAAAGGCCTAAAGTTGGTTTACCTTTCCAATATCTAAAAAGTCTCTTTACAGCTAAGAGATGTGATGTCTTTGAAGTAACTTGGAATCTGGCACATGCACATACTGCAAACATGATTTCTGGTCTAGATGTTGTAAGATACATCAAGGACCCAATCATAGATCTATAGAGATGTACATCAACATCATTAGCATCTACATCTTTGACTAAAGGCTTTTCCAAATCAACTAGAGTGGAAGCAGACTTCACATCAGTGTAGTTGAATTTCTTCAAAATCTTATCTACTTATTTATCCTGGCTGATAAATATTCCATCTTCCTTCTGCTGTACTTGTAATCCTAGAAAGAAAGTAAGTTCTCCCATAGAACTCATCTAAAACTTATCCTTCATAAGCTTCTCAAATCCAGTACACAGTTCCTTGTTTGTAGAGCCAAAGATAATGTCATCAACATATACCTATACAAGCAAAATATCTCCTTTTTACTTCTTGATAAACAATGTCCGGTCTATCTTCCCTCGTTTAAACCCATTGCCTAACAGATAGTTAGCCAAGGTTTCATACCATGCTCTTGGTGCTTGATGCAACCCATAAAGTGCCTTGACTACCTTGTAAACTTTGTCTGGATTTTTAGGATTTTAAATCCTGGTGGTTGAGTAACATAAACCTCTTCCTCAATAGTTCCATATAAGAATGCACTCTTCACATCCATTTGATATACCAGAAAACCCATAAAAGAAGCATAGGTTAAAAACAATCTTATTGCCTCAATTCTTACCACAGGAGCAAAAACTTCTTCATAGTCTATACCTTCTTCTTGTCTATGACCTTGTGCAACCAACGTTGCTTTATTCCTAATCACAATCCCTCTTTCATCTTTCTTGTTTCTGAAGACCCATTTTGTTCCAATGGCCCTCTTCCCAATAGGCAAATCCACAAGTATCCAAACCTGTTGGAGTTTGAATTGCAGAAGTTCTTCCTGCATTACTTCCATCCAAGATGAATCAGATAGATCTTTAGCAATGCTTGTGGGTTCAATCTAGGATAAGAAACAAGCATATAAACAAGTATTCAGAGTGTCATGTGATTTCTCTTTATAAACAGCACTGAGAAACCCTTGTTCAGAAGTAGGTTTTGACATTCTTCTTGTTTGAACAGATGACTTCACATCACCAATCACATTTTTAATTAGGTAATCTTTATGAATTCTTGTATTGGGAGTGGTTGGAACTGTATAGGAATTAGTGATGTTCCCCAAATCAACTTCTGGTTCATCTTCATCACTGAAGAACTCAACATGAGTGGTCTAAAGTGTATGACTAGCTCCTATTTTGAACATATCTTTAGGGCTATCTTGATCATTTGAACTAGCAGTACTTACTGATGGATCAATAGTATTAAGTTTAAAACTATCAATATTAACTTCAGGACTGGTAGTATTAACATGTTGTCCAGCAGCATTAACTTCCTTAGGACTGCTATCATCTTCAGACTTATCTTTTTCATCATTCTCATTATCTGGACCATAACAGATTTTGGTTCACCATTACCAACATCATTGGAAGGTGAATCAAAGTATAAATCATCTTTCCAAATTGGCATCACAATGCAATCTTGATTGATTTCTTCTTTCTGTGTATATGTACATGCATTAAGTTCACCTTGTGTACCTGCAGATTCATTAGTGATTGTACCTATAGCTATTGGTACATAATTCATAGATTGGATTAGAGAATCAATATCAAACGGCCACTTTGGACCATTCCCTTATATCATAGGCTTATTCTCTAAAAACCTAATATGCAAGTTTTCTTCTACCCTCCTTGTTCTTGTCTTGTATACCCTAAAAGCTTTACTACTCAAAGAATATCCAACAAAGAAACCTTCATCACTTTTGCCATCAAACTTGCCTAAATTTTCTAAAGTATTAAGAATGGTAACATGATATCCAAATGGTCTCATAAAGTTTAGAGCTGGTTTAAGACCTCTAAAAAGTTCATAAGGTGTTTGTTATGAGGCTTGACTACTAAGACCCTATTCTGTACATAGCAAGCAGTACTAACTGCTTCTGCCCAAAATGTGGTAGGTAACTTAGAGTCAGTTATCATGGTTTTAGCAGCCTCAATTAGTGTCTTATTCCTCCTCTCAACCATACCATTTTGCTGAGGAGTCCTGGCTACACTGTATTCCCTCTTAATACCTTTTTCTCTGCAAAAATCATCCATAACTTTATTCTTAAATTCTGTTCCATTTTCACTCCTGATTATTTTCACTTTCTTATCCACTAGGTTTTCTATTTCTTTGATAAAGTTCTTGAGAATCTCACAGGTTTCATCCTTAGTTGTTAGAAAGAAAACCCAAGTAAACCTGCTATAATCATCAGTGACTACTAAGCAATACTGCTTATGCATTAAACTACTCACAAAGGTTAGACTAAACAAATCCATGTGAAGCATAAACAAAGGCTTAGTAATTGCATTCAGAACCTTAGACTTACAAGAAGCTCTGTGTTGCTTCCCTTTAAGATAAATAACACAGGTTTGGTCATTTTCAAAACGTTTTGTAGGCAAACGTCTTACAAGATTATCCTTAACAAGCTTATTTATGTTCTTAAAACTAATATAACCAAGCCTCCTATGCCAGAGCATTGATTCATATGATGTAGCCTTTATAACAAGACAAGTTAAACTCTCTTTAGGAACAATGTTCTTCATATCAAAACTGTACATGTTGTCCTTTCTAGGAATTTTAAGAAGTATCTGACTTTCATCAGGCAACTTAAAATTAGGAGATAAGACAAGACATTCAGTGTCAGTAAAAAGGACATAGTTCTTTTTGTCACACATCTGTGAGACACTAAAAAGGTTGAAATTTAACTCATTGACAAAGTATACATCTTCAAAATCAAGGCTATCAGTTTTAAGTGTTCCTTTACCAAAAATTCTACCACCATGTGCTCCTCCCCTAAATGTAACATAACCTCCATCAAATTCCTTGAAATCTGAGAGATAAGCTATGTTCCCAGTCATGTGCCTTGAGCATCCACTATCAATAAATCCTGTATCATCCTGTTGTGGCTTGCCCTGCACATAAAAATAAGGAAATTAGTTTCCTTTGGGGACCCAAGCCATTACTGACTTGGATCTGCCTCGTGCATCAATGTAGTTGTGTTTCTTTAAAGTGATTGATGCACTATCAAGTTTGGTAGGTCTCTAAACCCAACATGCTAAGGCCTTAACAACATTCGCCTTATTAACCCTAACAGCATTAACAACTGCTGAATGAGGCCTGGCAGTATTAACTGCTTTTGGCCTAGCAGTATTAACTGCTTTTGCCTTGACAGTATTATTTTTTGAGGTAAACCTTTTGTTGGTTAATACTGTTTTTGATTGATAGGGCCTTTTTACAGTTGATTGTGCTGATTTTGAAAAACAAGACGTTGGTTTAGCACTATAAACTATAGATTTGGGATGAGCAGTATTAACTGTCCTGGCAGTATTAAATGGTTTTAGGCCAATTTTCATTAAAACTACTCTTGGAACCATGTTCCTTTGAGCATTAGGGTGAGTTCTGTTGGTAGTATAGTTGTAGTACACCCTGTTATAATTATTCCCATATACCATCCTTTCCCTTTGATGGTATTTCCAATGAGCCTGCACATGATCAAAACTCCCACAAATGAAGCAAGCTTTGTTATACATCACAAAATCACTTCCTAGTTGATTGGACTTCTGTCCATTCTAGTTTCTTTGATTACCCCTAGGACTTTGTGATCTATACATCTCAGCATATCTAACTGACTTTTTAACTGGTTTTTCATGATTTTTAGGTTTAACAAACTCTATCTTTTTATAAAGAAAACAATTTCTTTATTAACATTAAGTGAAGACTCAACAAAGCTACTTCTGTCTTCTAATACTTGTTCTTTTACCAAAGAGCCATCAGAATTTTCCTTAGAAGCATCTGATTTTTTATCACAAACAATGTTAGACTCTAGCTTACTATCCTCAGAACCATAACTTTTGAATTCAGGGTCTTTGAATTCATCAAGACCAGAATAAGACAAATCAAGTTTTTTAGGTGGATTATAGATTAAAGGATGGGTGGAGGAAGAGCATTATACCCCAAACCCTTTTTACTTTTGTTAGTTATCTGACTCTCTAACAACTTATTTAGGCTCTTTGAGGCATTATCAAATTTCTCAATTTTAAATTCAATTCTCTCTTTTTCTTGCTTAACTTTTTCAAACTCACTTTTAAGCACATTTATTTCATAGTCTTTTCAAGCTACTTCCCTTTTAAGAACTGTAACTTCTTCACTAAAAAGAACCTCATTCTTTCTATATGTGATAAGTTGTTATTCTACAGTTGCTAAAACTCTTTTATAAGTAGCTGCTGTAAATTCAGTTTGATTAAGCTTAACAATCAAATCATCACATTGTTTCATAAGAGTTTCATTGTTTTTCAAACAAGTTTTAGAGCAACTTTTATCATTGTATACCTCAGAGTCTGAAAACATCATTAGAGCCATGTTTGTCTGAACCTGTTCTTCTGCCATATCACTCCAGTCAAAACCTACATCATCTATAGCCAACATTTCCTTTGAAGATATGTCTTCATTGTTTCCATGCTTCCTAGTGTTGTCTTGATTCCTGAACTGGCCCTCTTTGTTCTTTTGTGCTCTACACTCTGGCAAAGTGTCCCATCTTGTGACAGTTAAAACACTCTACCTTGGATTTAGCATACCCAGCAGTATTATTAGCATTAATGAAAATTTTCTTGCCTGCCCTCTAAAAGTACCTCTTTGCCCTTATACTTAGCAGAGAAAGCTGCCACTTCAAATCCATTGCTTCCAGGTCATCTTCATGAATTTACTCTAAGTCCTGCTATAGGAGATTGGAACCATTGGGATTCTCAACCATGAAAGCATACACAGCATTATCACTGAAGCTAGCAGTACTAACTTGAGGACTAGCAGTGTTAACATTAGGGCTAACAGTACTAACTTTATATGCAAGTTTAGCAGTATTAACATCATTAGTATTGCTAGTGTTTAGAGCAGTCATAAAGGCCAAGTTTTGAGTACTAACTTTATATGGGTAGCTTAGCAGTAGTATTACTATGTGCAGATTCAAATTCTATGACTTCTAGATCAAAGTTTTTCAAAGCAAAGGCTCTGATACCACTTGTTGATCCCAATCCTTGATCGATTCCTTAGCTTGTCTAAGGTTAAATTACCTTGGATAAATTCAAAATAACTTGTTGTAGAAACTTTGTATGTATACTAAAGTGTATGCGGAATCTACACCTTAATATCTAGAAGTATTATGAATAAAACAGTAATTATGAATGAACAAAGATATAACCAAACGCTCCAATATTATTAGATCAATAATACGAGTACTCTTCTCTAGTACTAGGGTTTACAACCTTAAAGATTTTTAATCGACTTCACAACTATGAAAACTTGTATATCAACTAATGCCCCTAGAGCCTCCTTTTATAGACCAAGGAGTCCTACAAGGCTTACAATACTTTCCTAAGATATCATGATCTTTTCTAAAAGAAAATGTAATCTCTTAAACAAATACATTATACATATCTTTTATAAAAATAACTCAATACTTATCTTCGTAAGTATTCTTGTTCTCCAGACAATCCTTATCTCTTTACTCGTCTTTATCCTTCTAACAGTAGTAATTCTTCTAGCAGTTGTAATCCAGTAGCATAAACTTTTGTACCAGCAGTACTGAGCAGTAGCAACTCTAAGAATCATCTTGAAGTCTTTAAGTCCCAACAAACATTAACACAACAAAGGATGTATAAATGATTAAGAGTACTGAAACTATACCAAAGTCAATCCTACTCCCTCATGGCCTACAACAACGAAAACATTTGACAATCTAGGAACAGGTCCAATCATAGGCTTACCACCAGGAACTAATATATCAGATTATCATATCAGTTTAAGATATTAAAACTTATGGTTAAGTCAAATAATTTTACTAGAACTCCCTGTAGGTTCCCATATCTTATTGATGATCTGCTCGTTTATTTCTGTGTTGAATCCAACAAACTGTCTGCTGCTTCCTGCAATTAATGTAGTTATGGTAAGATAGTAGACTATTTAGTAATTATACATCTGGAAATGATATCAGAAATTCATTAGATGAGGGAACTATACATATTAGACATACCAAGAATGAGATTTCCCAAAGTATCCATTGCGGCAGTCATTGAGATAGATGAAGTTTCGTCATCAGAGTTTTGGGTTTGAAAGTTGAATCTTGATCACCAGCGTACACTGCCTCCATCAGACCATGATTTAATTTGAAGGAATTGAGATTCTTTATAACCAGCAGGTGGCCCTGTTTACAAAGAATAAGAAAACACATTAGATGTCTCTTTTCAACATTTTAGATATAGACAATCCAATTCAGACCCATCAAATATATCCAATCAAAATTATAGCAAAATTTGCCATAGAGACAGAAAATGTATGGTACATGTGAGCTCCCATATAACTCGGAGTTTCATTCTAACCTTTTGAGGCTTTACAGGGATATCCAATTCAATATTTGAATCCCTAATTTGGTCTTGCATTAAAGACCATGTCCAACATCCACTAGAATTATTATGTTACCTGTAAAATATATAACAGATACATCGTTACTTGTAAAATATATATAGACTTCAGCAAATCATTTACCATGTTACCTCAACAACCCAGTCACTGGTTGATAATAATACTCTACATATCTTCCTTCGATTGCATACTTCCTGTTCTCCTGTATTACATCCAATCATCTATTAGGTAACTAAACTCCAGCAAGTAAGCATCTGAAGTAATATTCGCCAAATGGAAATTATGAATACCTTTTTCTATATACGCAACTGATCGCAAAGCATCCATTTTGTAGTCATCTAGGAAAAGGCGGCCCTACCTTCTTCATCAATCACCAATGCAGGTTCCACCTCTAGTAAATCAGTGCTAGACAAGAGCTCTGCCCTGAAGTCAGCTTTAGATAGTTGATCTACCTTCCCTTTCAGTGTTTCCATTACCTGTGAGGTTTTACCAACCAACAAGCTTCATGTTTATACGAACAGGAACCAATTAGTAACTACTTCATTCAATTACATTTTTCCTCAAAAAGAAAATATGACTGATAAACATATGTTTAGATAAACTTGATATACATACAGCAACAACAATTAGTAACTACGTCATTCTAGTAGAATTTTACTATGCTGGCTTGATCATTAAAATAGATTAAAGGGTCAAATTTTACATCATTGGATGCCCAATCGACCACTTGTAAGTTAATCAAACCTATTCTTTTATATGTAGAGAAACCAACAAGTGCATAAGTATATATAAAGGAATAAAGTTAGCTATTAGTGAGCCAATTCAAATACTGTTCTAGACCCAATGGGCTAACTTTCATAAAGGAGTGTTGTTGCCAATTGGCTCACTGATGCTAAAGGGAGAAATATATTGATTTAACAGAGTTTACCTCAACATGAGCTCAAGTTCAGGCCGATTTCACAACAAATACATTTAGTATAATTGCGTCGCCTAAGAATGAGAATACACCTCCATCTCTTCCTCTCTCACCACTTATATTAAGATGGATCTGCATGGAAATGTACATGTTAGTAGGTGATGTCAGGGCCGCGACATGATTTAGTTGCTAGCATCTACTTATAATTTTCAGATTCTTTGAAAAGGGCACATACCAATTAGTTTAAAAATATTGCATAAGGGATCATGTATCCACAAACTTTACGATTATTTTTTTGCATAGATACAATACATATCAGGTCTAGAAGTTGGATCATGAATTAGATCCTGAATGGAATAGGAAAGTATGTGGTTACAAAATGTTAATCCTTGATAATAAAGAACCAACATAGACATATGATTCTAAACGAAATGATCGCTATCAAGACTCAAACCACAATAAATTCATGTCGAACTCTTGTTTTTATCTTGTTAGTTAGCTATATAAACTAAGTTTGCTTATGAACATTTCGTCGACTAATATATTGACTAATCGGATTCCTATTATCATGATACTGTATGGAACTGAAAAATCATACACTTATTGTGTTTTGCGACAAAATGTGAATAGTTTGTGATCAAAATATTGCAAGTTGCAACCAGTTAAACTGATAAATTTCATTCAGGCATTTTATCAAACACTTTAGCTGCACAGAGAAATATAACATTATAACATCAAATGAAAGGAAGAAACACTGAGTGATCACATATTTAAATGTTTTAAATCGTTTTAAAGAAACTAACTCACAAAATCAATGGCACTTTTATACATAAAAGCACAATAACAAGATAAGAACAAATTACCTCAAGTTCTAAACTAAACTAATTACAAATCGATTGATTTGTTGCTTAAACAGGAGTGAAACCATTAAATCTGATAAGCTTGACGAATCTAGGGTTTCATCGATGAAAACGGTGGTCGATGATAGTGACGGTGGCCGGTGATGGTGTTTGTGGCTAGAGAGGGGTGAGGGGTGAAAGATAGAAATAAATGGGATAGAATGAGATTGCACGTGGGATCAAATGGGATAGAAAGATTACTTAAAAAGCTTTAAGTAATCTTTTGCCTACTTTTAACTTGAGTAAGAGTAGCAAAAGTTACAAAGATGGTTTAGGTGACTCTTTACCTTATGAGTGACCAAAACATTTAGTAAGTAAATGGCTTTTATTTTGTAGTGTATATACAACGAACCATTACAAACACACACATACTTAGTTTTTTAATACTTGAGATAAAAAAGAATTTACATGGATTTATTATCATTGTTAATTTAATACATGTATCACTTATAAAAATCCTCGTAAAACAGGTAAACATTAAATGTACAAAATTTTTAATTTATACATATGTATAAGATCCCAAAATATAAACTTATGTGATGATACTTAAAATATTAACATGAGCATATAAATTTCACGTTCAAAACTTTTATTAAGTATATTACTATTACCCAGGGCGGAGGCAATGAGGAAACTCAAAATCTGCTACAATATAACCCAAAAGCCGAATATTTGAAAAATAATATTTGTCGGCCTCTACCAATATTATATATTTAATATTGTTTGATAAAAAAATTATAACTAATGAACTCAAAAGTCAAGAAGACGATTGAACAAGTGAATAAATCCATCAAAAAGAATTGCTCATCTCATAAGGTTTTAAGATAATGAATGCTTTATTGATTTGCTTTATTTAATGATCACAAAATAAATACGGAGTATGATATAAAGAAAGAAAATGAAAGTGCATGAACTTAGGTGGGGTGGAATGTGGGGGTGAAAGGTGGTTAAGTGGGTAATTAATTTCTAATAACTTCAATTTAGAGAGGATCGACGGATTATCTAATAGTAATAATGGCTCATTGCATTATAACAAACCAATCATCATTAATCATTACCATTGTCAATCATTACTCAATAATACCTCTAATCAAGCACACCCTAAGTTTAAGGAATTTAAGAAATAAGCATGCATGAGTTATATATAGTATAGATATAGATGTAGTATTAGTGTGTCAATAAAGATCATATATATACTTATAATGATAGCACATCTAGCTAGGGGTGAGCATACCGGACCGTCGACCGGACCGGACCGGAAGACCGGACCGAACCGGACCGACCGGACCGGACCGAAGGTATTTCGGTCCGGTCCGCGGTCCGGTGTTTTGGACCAATTCGGTCCTCGGTCCGGTCCGGTCCGACCAAAAACCCGATGATAATGCGTGTAGGACCGGACCGAAGACCGACCCGGACCGGACCGTACCATTTCGGTCCGGTCCTCGGTCCGCCGTTTTGGCTAGTTTCGGTCTCGGTCCAAGGTCGGTCCGGTCCGGTCCTTGGACCGTGCTCACCCCTACATCTAGCGACACATTTATAGGTGAAGGTGAAAGAAATTTCGGGGAAAATTCTTTAATTGCTGCAAAAGTACAAGTGCGGTGTTAAATGGCCCAAATATATTTTGTTTCTCAAAATACTCAAAGCTAACTGGGCGACTTGGAAAACGTGAGAGACTTTATGCAAAACTTGACATTTGTCCATGCAAGTACTGAGCGACTTGAGCGATTGGGGCACTTGAGACACTTGTCAAATTTTGTGTCAAAATCTCTTAAGTCTCCTTAGTCACTCAGATCACCTTGGGTATTTTGAGAATCAAAATTTTTAAAGCATTTAACACCTAATCATTTGTACTTTTGGGACATTTAAAGAATTTTTTCTAAATTTCGCTTCGTAGACACATTTTGACTTTAACAGGCTCTTTGTGAGTCACTATAATTTAGTGTTAATCAATTTATTTTCTTTGCATGGTAATGCTCTTGTATTTTCTTTTAATTTTACTTAAATGCTAACATGTGACCAATATTAGTAAAAAGTGATTTTACTTTTTTGTTTTATCTATATTATATTATAAAACATTTGAGACTATTTCTTAATTACACTTACTTGTTATAAAAATTTTAATCAATCTCATTTTAGAAAACTATATCTTAAAATAACATGTATTACTTCTTAATTAAAAAATCATCTTTATTTATAAATTGAAATATTTTTTTATCTATTTAATTTTTTTATAATCTTATTTTATTATATTTTTTAAAATTTTGTGCTCTTTAATTTAACATTCATTTTTATATATTTTTAGTTTTTTTTTCCATTTTTAGTGGGTTTATCTTATTTTGATTCAAAATTTTTACAACTTTAACCTTAATTCGAATACAAACTTGATAGGTAAGAGTGTAACATTTGTTCGCCACAAAAATTGTCACCGGGTACCCGCCGTCGCATTGCGCGGGTACCATTCTAGTTTTAAAACATGTATGCTTCAATTCGTATGCAATTTTATCCAGTGTTGCAAAACAATGTCTACAAGGCCGATTAATCACCGATTAGACGCTACAAGGCCACCAACATTGCCGATTAATGTAACAGGGTCAAACAAATAGGTCAACTGTGGTCAATGGCGATCAACGGAGGTCAAACTTACCGGAAACCTTCTAATATTGTCGGAAGTACCTAAAACTAACCGTAAACTTATTTTGATCACTTCTATTAACTGCTTAAATACATTACAAGTTGTTTTTTAGAAAAAAACTTACCAATAATATTTAAAACTCGACAGAAATACACAAAACTTGACGGAAATACCCAAATTTTGCCAAAAATGCCAATCCGACTAATCGCTGATTAATCCTGCCTTGACCGATTACAAGCTGCAAGGTGGTCGACCGTCCGGCTAACGATTCACGATTTTTGCAACCTTGATTTTATCAATTAAATTTATTGCTAATCTTATTTATTAATGAGGAGAGTTATATTGGATACCAAAAAAAGGTTGGATACTAGGGGACTCATCCACATCATCCATCTAAAAAGAAATCAATGGTTGTGATTAAAAACATTTAATTATTTCACCTATTTTTTTAAAATTTAAATATCCTCATAAACCGTTAAATCTTTAAGCAAAAAAAACAATATACATCACGACGACATTTTAATTAATTTGGGTTTAGCGGTAGGGGATGAGCTTTGCAGAGCTATCATAATATCTACTTTGATATACTTTCGAGAAAAAAAAAATTACGTTTTTTTCACGTCTTTTTCATCTTTTTTTTCCAACGTTTTTTCAGATGTTCCAGATTTTTATTTTTCACAGTGTTCACGTTTGTTTTGTTACCTTTGTCAGGGCTTTTTTTAACATTTCACGTTTTTTCTTGAAAAAGTTTTTTTTTTTTTCGTTTTTTCCGTTTTGCACGTATTTTTTCTCGTTTTTTCCGTTGTTGAAAATTTTGCATAAAAATCAATATATGATATAACACTAAATCATAAAATGATTTAAACACTAAAATATAAAATTCATAAAGAACAAAGCACTAAAATCATGATATGATATAACACTATCATCAAGATTTAACACTAACATCATATATGATTTAACAGTAAATCTAAATATCATATATGATTCTCATGCAAGTTTCAACGAGAAAAAGTCGAAAAAAATGTGAAAAAACACGAAAAAACGTGAAAAAAAAAGAATTTTTTTTGTCGAAAGTATATCAAAGTGAGAAAACGTGAAAAAAACGTGGAAAAAAAGTGAAAAAACCGTGAAAAAAAGGTGAAAAAATTTGAAAAAAACGTGACAAAAACTTGAATTTTTTTTTTGTCGAAAGTATATCAAAGTGGATATCTATAGAAAGATAATTAAATGCTCGTCGTGATGGTATATTTTTTTTCGCTTGACGATTAACGGTTTGAGAGATATTAAGATTTGAAAAAAAAGGTTGAAAATAATTTTGGGTTTAATCTTATCCATTAAATTAAGATGAAGATGAAGGGTGGAGATTGGTCCCCTAGTATCCACAAAAAACTTTGTATCCAAATGAACCTAAATCTTTATTAATATGATGTAAGGATAATAATCATGTAAATCTAGCTAACTAACGCACAAGTTATTTTTAACCCTGCTCTATGTCTTTCATGCTTTAATGACAAAATGAAACATGGATCGGGAATTTTTTAAAATTAATTACCAGAGGTAAAGAGGGAAATTGAAAAGCAGAAAGTAAAACACATGGAGTACATTATTTCCGACGCTACAAGTGAAGTTTACATTTATTGTAACTTTATTTGTTATTATTTAAAATCAGAATAGTAAATAGTAGCATGACGGTGGTTCATGGAATCAAATCTCAGACATGAATTTTTGCATCACTGAACGTGGTCTACACTTGGCTAACAACGGTTGAGCCTTTGGCATAGTGAGCCCATGACCTTCAGTCATATCAATCATCTCTTCACTAATCCTTTCCCAATCAAAGCATTGTATAAGCAACCCCAATGCTAGCCCAATCATACGCATAGCCAAGCCATCCCCGGGACAAATCCTCCTTCCTGACCCAAATGGCATGAACCTATACCCGTCACTTGTGACTTCTGGCTTTTCGAACCTTTCTGGGTTGAACCTTTCAGGGTCACTCCACAAGTTGGGGTCATGATGTATGGCCCATTGATTGACAAAAAGCATGGTTCCACGTGGGACATGGTACCCTCCAACCACACAATCTTCTGCTGACTCGTGAGGTAATAGCAGCGGGGCTGGAGGATACATTCGCATAGTCTCGTTCACAATACAATAAAGGTAGGGTAAGCTAGCCATGTCTGATTCATCAACAAGACGATCTTTGCCCACGTGATTATCTATTTCGTTTTGTGCCTTCTTTACAACATGTTTATGGTTAAGTAATAATGAAAATGCCCATTCCATAGTTTTTTTTGAACGGCAAATTTTTATAAAAACTAGCAAGGCGCTAGAAAGTTACAGAGAGTAAACCACTAAAGGGTTTTGAATCCAGTTGTTCCATGAGATGGTATGCGAATTACATCTTGAAGAGAACCATCTAAAAGAAAAATCTACGATCTTATCAAATAATAAGCTACGTTTCGGAATCTCATTACCAAAAACGGATTCGTTACGAAAGCACCATAAAGACCAAAGACTTGCGGAGCAAATGACTTCGAGGATCTTCTTATGCTTACCCGGCAAAGTGCTTTCATCTATCCAAATGAAAAGATCAGACAAACTCGAAATAGTTGGGATGAAGAGATCCACCCACTTGAAGACCCGAATCCACACTAAGGAAGCTAAAGAACAAGCCCATAGCGTATGGAAAGAAGTTTCAGTTCCAGCATCACATATCGGACAATTCAACGAATTAACCTCGATTCCACGACGGCTGAGGTTCCATCTAGATGGAAGGCGGTCGCGAGAGGCCCTCCAAACAAAAATATTAACCTTCTTCGGGATGATTTGGTTCCAGCGAGTAGAATGACCTTGATCAGGCAAAATTTTCATCAATCTGAATCTAGCGCTTCGGACAGTGGAGAAATTCCCACCTAAAGACCATAGTCCACGTGTCTTCTGAATCATGAGAATGATAGAAGAGTCATATTCTGGAGAATGACTAGCTGCGAAGCATTGTAACCAGAAAAAGAGTTGCGAACCCAAGCAAGATTCCAACCGTTTTGCCAATTCTCACGAACCGAGCTATCTTTGTTAGTAGCTAAATGAAAGAGCCGAGGAAACAAAGATTTAATGGGAGAAGAATCAGCCCAAGAGTCATACCAAAAAGAAGTAGTTGCCCATTATTAACTTGACGCTTCATAGAAGAGAGACGGATATAATTCTTCTCATGCAAATGATTTATAGATCCAACAATACGAGACCAAACACCTTTACTCTTAATGTGGCTGAAAAAGGAAGTAGGATCTTTGTTGTGACCATAAATAGCAGTAATCAAACGAGCCCAAAGCGCATGAGGATTAGTAAGAAATCTCCAATGCCATTTCAGATTAAGAGGCTTGAATTTAATTCAAAGCGGATAAATGCCTATTCCGAGACCCCTCTTTATCTTTCAGACGCAAGAACATCCTTTCCATCGAATCCAGTGAACCTTATGAGAACTATCCGTACTGCCCCAAAAAAATTTTGCACGGATAGATTCCAACTTCTTGTCAACCAAAGACGGCATCGGGAAAAGGGAGAAAAAGTAAGTACCAAGCGCGCCCAGAACTGAGGAGATAAGAGTCGCTCTTCCTCCAAAGGAAAGAAGAGAAGCTCTCCATCTAGATAATCGGCTGGAGAACTTTTCAACAATAGGATCCCAACTTTTAACGCGCGACATGTTGCAATCAACAGGAAGACCTAAGTAATTGAACGACGAGGCCAAAGGACTGCATCCAGTAGTAGCAGCAAGAGCCGAAATCTCATTAGGAGATACTCCAACCCCAAAAAGTTTGGATTTATGGTAATTGATCTTCAGCCCCGAAACTTTATGAAAGCAATCAAGAATAGCAACAAGACATTTAATGTTATTACTCGACCAATCACCAATGAAAAGGGCATCGTCAGCGAAAAAGAGATGAGAGAGGCTCAAATTATTGATGCAGAAACCAGAGTATATACTTGCAGCCATAGCGTCTTCCATAGCCACATGAAGACCTTCCATAGCTATGATAAAAAGAAAGGGAGAGAGGGGGTCCCCTTGACGAAGGCCACGGTGAATACTAAATTCACGCGAAGGGCTACCGTTAATCAGAATCGAAGTAGAAGCAGAGGAGAGACACCCTGAAATCCACTTAATCCATTTATCACTAAATCCCATGAACTGCAAAACCCGAATCAAAAAATCCCAAGAGATAGAATCAAAGGTTTTTTCAAAGTTAATTTTGAACACCATAAGCTTGGATTTTTTGCGTTTACACCACTGGATCACCTCGTTAACCATCAGCGGCCCATCAAGAATTTAACGGTTTTTTATAAAAGCCGACTGTTCATGACTTATGATCGTATCAATGACACAAGCTAGACGATTTGCCAAAACTTTGGCAATGATTTTGTATTGAGCCCCAATAAGACTAATGGGACGAAAATCGCTAGCGATTAGGAACTTTCGGAATGAGGGTAATAAAAGAGTTATTGCAACCTCTTGGTAACGAACGAGTAGCGAAAAAATGATGAACAAATGTAACAACATCATCTTTAATAGTATTCCAAAACTCCTTATAGAAGGCGAAAGTAAAGCCATCTGGACCCGGAGACTTGTCCGAACCACAATCCCAGATAGCAGCTTTGATCTCATTTGACGAAATCGGGGAGTCCAGCTGATAACATGTTCTAAACGATTAACAACAAATATCAATCCAAAGGATTTCATAAAACATACATATTCCTTATATATATACTATATATATGCAACCTTATCAATAGTGCTAAAAACTGTACTTTACTATGTTATCTTACCAGCACATAGTTTTTAATAAGCTCATCAGTGTAGTACTCGGGATCGGTTTCTTGCAGCTGCAAAAAGACTAAAATCATGGTGTTCTTACGGATCTCATTATCTTTAGCTACCACTTCAACCCCCTTAACATTTCTAACACGATCAATCAACCCTTGTGCGAATGCATCTCTTTTTCTGCAACGCAATCAACTTGTTCTCCAATTCGTTCACTCCAAACCATCTCAAGAATGGCAAGTGGTCCCTTAAATTCAATGCATTCCCGATCAGAAATGTCTCCTTAACTATCTCCTGGAATCGTTTCCCATCCTCCTCCATATCGACATCAGAATACCTTTTCCCAATGATCAACCCCATCATTAAATTCAATGTAAACTCATTAAATACCGACTTTAGGTTCACAAGTGAAGAAGAGCTTTCAGAAATCAGCTTGCGTACCAAGAATCTTGCTTCGTCAGAGCGTTCATCCTGGTACTCGCTAAGCCTTTGAGTGGAAAAAAGTTGCTGGCAGAAATCTTACGGAGGTTGCGCCAGTGTTCCCCGTATGATGAAGCAGCAACGTTGGTGTAGTTGACGGCAAGAATTTTGGCAACGATCAAGCGAGGGCGGGCAGCGAAGATGGTGTCGTTCTTTGTGAAGCATTCTACCGATATAGAAGATGATGAGACCAAGAGAACACGGCGGAACCCGAAGGGCGCAAGAGGAGGATTGGACCATGTTTGGCGGAAATTTTGGCAAAGGTTCTATAGACGGGTCTTTTCATAAGGTAAAGATGGCCGATAATGGGTATGGTTGGGAAGATAGTCGGAGGAAGGTTGGAGTATTTGCGGCGGAAGTGGTTGGCTAACATTAGCGAAACTAGAAATATTACGACTGTGATAAAGAGATGACCCATGGAGAAATATTAGGTGATTGATCGAGGTGATGCAAAAATGATATAGTTATTACTTTTTAGTACACTAGCTGTTTGTAAAATAAATCTATTTATATTTTCGAAAGAACACGATGGTGATATATAACATGCAATAAACAATAACATATACTCCGTAATTTCAAACTTATCAAGATACAATGATTTCTACTCACAAGCTGCGATAAATGCACCCATTAATCCTGAATTTAAATGAGGTAAAAAGGACAAAATCAGAATCTGAAAATGAAAACTCACCTTGGATCAAGATTATACATACTCTGACAAACAACAACTCTGCATAGTACATATTTCAAGACGGCGACAAAACATTTTAGTAGGGTAATGCGAAAACCAAAACCAATATTCGGACGAGGAAGACGGGAGAACCTGATATGAAAGTCTTCAATGAGACGCGCAGGGAGAAGTTTGGTCAAGAAGAACCCATGATCAAAGCTTCTAAAAAACTTGGTCGAAGCTTCTTCGAGAGGAAATTTCTCACTGCAATCGTCAAAAGATAAGCTTCATATTAATTTCTTCGTTCCTCCTCACCTCTATGATGCATAAGCAGCAACATTAAGGGCTCAAACATGCGAGGAACTGGAAAAGGAGAATTAAACTGCCATGGTTGCAAAGGTTCTAATCTGTCATGCCAAAGATCAAATAATGTCAACTTTGCTCAAGTCCACGCGCACACATTGAAACTCTGTCATCACAGTCTGTCGCTAATTTACACATACCAAAAGTAACTGGAATTACAATA
The DNA here is from genome assembly GCA_026074375.1 of Tanacetum coccineum. Classification (NCBI taxonomy): domain Eukaryota; kingdom Viridiplantae; phylum Streptophyta; class Magnoliopsida; order Asterales; family Asteraceae; genus Tanacetum; species Tanacetum coccineum. The sequence goes on along the minus strand of BQNB010012720.1, from coordinate 54,970 downwards.
AAGAAATTTTGAACGGTTTTATTTTTTTAGGGTTAATTGCCTAAAAATATATTATACTCGTCACTTTTTATCATTGTATGTAAACACCTATTTTTTTGTCATTGTGTCGCTCAACTTTTGAATTCGTGCTATTGTGTGTATTCTGCGACTATTTCTGCATGTAAAATGACCATTTTACCCTTCAAAATTTGAAGAAAGTGAGGGTAAAATGGTCACAAAATACACACAATAGCACGAATTTAAAAGTTGAACGACACAATGACAAAAAAATAGTTGTCTACATATAATGACAAAAAGTGGCAAATATAGTATATTTTTAAGCAATTAACCCTTTTTTTATTAGTGGCAAAATCTGTCTAAGATAGAAAAGTGAGACAAATGTGAGCGTGAAGCTCAGACAAGTGAACGATCGAGAAAAAAGAATACATCGGATAACATCATATAATATCTATAAGTCTATATCAAATTCTCTTGTTTATCACCTTGTTTTACATTATTTTAGTAAATCTGGTGCTTAATTCCTTCATACTTACATATTCATGTTAATCAAGGCATTGGAACTGAAAGATGTGGAAAATGGCCAAAACTGGACAAAAATGGAAATCTGCATTCAGGGATATTTACGGCGTAACGTAACATCTTCAGCTATAATACATTACAAAGACCAGTTAACCATCAAGATATCAATACAGTTAGGGCGTAATGCTTTATTTACGTCGTAGTCATGAAGAATTACGAAGAGGATATTGACAAAGAAGAGTTACGGCGTAAGCAACTCGTTGGAGTTACGCCATAACAAGTACCTTGGACGCAAAGCTAAGACTAACTTCAGGGACTAAATATGGGCCAATCTTATGAAGTTATATACTACGTATATCACAAGGACTTGAAGTTTTACGTTAAGAACGATGAAGGGCTAAAGATAGACAAGTCATGAGAAGTTTCAAAATACAAAGTAATTACGTCGTAACTATGGTAAAATTTACTTACGTCTTAATTCATTACTTAAGGTTATGTCGTAACTGTGCTGAGACTAGCAGAATCTATAAATACATGCCCTAATTCAGCTATTTATCATATCGCACTCCACGCCATTCACAGAAGACTGCTAGGGCACCAATCCATGACATTTTATAGTAATTTCAAGACACTTATCAAGGGAGAATTCACAATCGCTCATCATCATCATTAGATCGTTATTAAGTAACTTGTATCACTCATCATCATCATTTTCCAGTAATTTGTCTTTAGAGACGTTTAGGTGATTGTGTTGAGATAAGCCCATGTTAATCGCACTTTGATATGCATGATTCGATGATTGTGTTGAGATAAGCCCATGTTATGGGTCGAAAATGCCATTACCACTAGTATTAGTTTCACGTTAATTGTCAACTGTTTGTTTTTATTTGTTACATAAATGTTTTTTTCTCGGTATCTTTGTTACATGTGCTTAGGCCTTGTTAATGAAATGCTTAATATGGGTTTTTGCATTCTTGTTAATGAAATGCTTAGTATACTTGATAAATGGCTTAAGATTTTTGTGATACTTTCTCCACGCTTGGATTATGCATTCGACTTTTTGAGTTCTAGTATGGGGTTGTTAAGTCTTAGGCTAGGAAACATTGAGGACAATGTTTTGTTTTAGTATGGGGTAGTATATCTTCGATATGATCTTACCTACCTTTGCCCGTTGTTCTCACGTACCTCGTTTTCCCACAAAAAATTTAAAAAATATGAAAAAAATTTAAAAATTTTCAAAAGTAAAATAAGTGTTTTGTCACAATTTCGACTTTTCTACTAGGTAGAATAAGAATAAATCTTCACCTGATCGGGCGTGTTGAGCTCTAGCTTGTTCCTTAACTTTTAGACTAAGCGTTCGCGATCTTCGCGAAGAATGAAAAATGATAAAGTTAAGTATGAGTGGGATGCTAAACAAGGATTAGTTAGAAATCTTAAGAGCTCATGTATGTAATTTGTGACTTTTTCTCCAATAAGCTCTTATCCGGATTAATAATACGTGCTGTTTTTGGAGATTAAACTTAAATCAACAATTTTTATGTAAAGTATAGCAAAAAAATTTAGTCTTAGTTCAAATTTATACTTGAATTTTTCAAAAAGAAGTCTTCTTTATATATTATATAAATATGATGGAAAAATAATAATAATATAATAATAAATATAAACTGTGGGCTGATAAAAGTTTACTACCTCTTGCCGGCTCACAACCGATATGGTAGTCTTCTAAAGAAAATTAATAAATAGATTTCTTTTTGTTAAATTCAAATATGCTTTTGAACTTTGACTATTCTATTTTAAAGCTATGTATATACGGGAAACCTGAGAGTTTTTGAAACCTAAGGTCCGTGAGTCCTGATACTAGTCTCTGTGGGGTGTCAAAAGCCTGGTCACTTAGCCGCAAGGTTGGGATGTGCCGAGACGAAAGTCGCTACATGGGATGATCTCGCCTTCAAACTCATTATTCTCGGGTGGAACATGAAGCATAGAATTTTGCAAAACGTTGATCCACGGTTGAAATTCAAAATAGCACATTCACCTAAGATATAATAATTGTCGGGAGTGAAAAGTTCACAAGTTGCAAATATGAGTAGTGTTAGCATCTTAACTGATATTTAGCAGTGATTTTGTTTTAAGTTTAGTTGGAGCAAGTGAAAAGTCAGGAACGATGAATTTATCCTTTTTTGGGGCATTCTCAGATCGAAATGCATCTTGTTCTATGATCCCTAACAGTTATGGAAATAACAAAAGTCAGAATATTCTAGGTAGTTTCTTATTAAAAAAATGAAAAAGTTTTGAAAAATAGGAAAATATGGTGTTTTAAAGCTTGTGATTTCTTAACTCTCCCCACAAAAGTCTTTGCTACTTTTTAAAGATTTAGTTTGGGGAAGTTTTTGAGGTATTTGGTTTTAGAGCATATAATATTGCGTGAGGACACGCAATCACTTAGTTTGGGGAATTTTGATATGTGAGAAATCACATATCCTTATTATATCCAAAATGGCCCTTAAATGATCAAAATGTGCAAAAATAAGCTTGTATTTGTGTATTTTGTTGTTTGTGAATGTGTAGGTATGGATAGTGCAAAAATCACAAGAAAACGGTCAAAACCGGACAAACACGGACACGGGAACGGATAGAGTGCACAAGAGCCGGAAGTTTCTAGCAAAAGGTCATCAAAAGTCAACCCTTGGTCAACCATCGGTCAACTCATAAAAGACAAAATCCTCAAAAATACCCAAAATGCCCTTATTGTTAAAACAATTTTTCCATAAGTCCCTAAACCCTAACACCGTTATCTCCTTTAGTTTGTTTGATTAGGTCTTAGCTTATTTCAGCCTATTTGTTCTCTTTAGTTTGTAAAAATAAAAGCCAAAAAGAGTTAAGTGATTTTCTAGCTTATTTCTTTTTATTTTAGCTTATTTCTTGTTAAGACTTGCTTATTAAGTTAGCTAAAAGGAGTTTGTAGCTTATTTAAGTCTAGTTTTAGCTTATTCAAGTTTTATAGCTTATTTAGTTTAGTTTAAAAACTCATAAATCCTTTTAAGTCTAAACTGTCATTTTTCAGCTTAATTTCTAGCTTATTTCTTAAGATTTAAAAAAGTTGTTTTCACAAAAGTTGCTTATTTTCAATAGTTTTACAACTTTGTTTGAAAAGTTTTCAAAAATAAAAAAAGGGGAAGATGGAAGTCGAGGGTGAGCAAGGCTCGAACCCCCGACCTCAACACCCTCAACCTTTTTAAAGCCTCACACTCCCACACACAAACCATCTCGCCCTTGGGTCTTTTTCAGTATAGGATTTCAAAATTAATCCTTTAGATACATTCCGTAGGGTTTAAATTGCAAAATTTCATTTTATAAAGAACGGGATTCATTCTCGTTCATATTTTTAGTGATTTTTAGCTTAAAACGCCTTCGTTTTTGGTCTAGTTTTCTTTGCCTTAGCTTTTTAGTCAATTAAAACTTATAAAAACCAAAAAGATCATTTTAGTCTTAATTTTGATAATTTAGTTTTTATTTAGGTCCCGTTTACGATTCCTGTTTTACATATTTAGTTAAAGTTTAATTTCCCGTTATTAAAGCTAGGTTTAATTGTTTCTTTATTTGCTCACTTTTAGGATTTTAGAAAACAAATCATCTTCGAACCAATTCAAATCATTGTCCAAATAACAAATGTGGTCTCAATTTCATAAATCTTTGGGAAGACGACCCGGTAATCACTTACCGGTTAAAACGTGTAGTATTTTTGTAAGATTTTTCCTACTACCTTTGTCCTCAAGGGTAGTTTTGGAATTCTCTATACTTTGGATATTATTACGTGAATTATTGACTAACAATCACATGTATACTACAAATAGTCTAGAAAAAACTAAAACAAATCGAGATCCAGTTGGTAATTCATAATAATTTTAGTGATTCTCAATTTGAGTCATTCTACAACTATGATCTTAGGTAGAAAACAAAAGTTAATGACACAAGTTAATGACACTAGGCACTAGATAAACTACCATCGGTAATAAGCTAATACAAATGCCCGAAATTTTTTCTACAATACCTTCTATCGTTCACTATCATTTTACAGACCTTATATGCAATATCTCCTTCCATTTTAACGTATTTCTGCCGTTGCTCTTTCGGATCTTCCAATCTTTTATATATAATCAGATTCCAGGTAAAATCAACACTTAATTATTGATTGTTTAAATTACTCAGCACCGTCATCGTTCAACTAAAAACTGATGACCTAATTATAAAACAAGACAACGATAGAACATTTACAATTGGCAAGTGACCCATCTAAACTGAACACAATCTAAACCAAAACTAACCCGCACTAAACTGGCCTAATAAAACTAATAGCATGATATGGGTCACTATTTGTATAAGTAACTGTTTATAAACTGACCTATTCGAACCTACATTGTAACAGATATTTAACTAGCAAATATATTTTGAACAAAGCTAAATGTATTCCCCATAGAGCTAGCATGAACAAATATATTGGTATTACAGAGTTGTGATAGGAACAAAAACAAAGATATGAGTTGTAAGGTCGCACAACCTGAACCATTGACATGATGGGAACATTATAAATTGTCATTTCATCGCATTGGTATTACAAAAGTGACCCATACTAATTTTTAAAATGTTTTCTTAATTACAATTTAAATTAGTAAATCTCTTCGCTCTCATTTACCTTACACCCATATATACACTGACCCGTACTACAAAAGTGACCCATACTAATTGTTCTTAATTGCACACACATTCAAACTAATGTACTGTTAGTATAAAACCTATAACTGTTTACATAAGCAAAACTGATATGGGTCAGTTTGGAATAAGAGCCTCTTTAGAAGTTTATACTGCACACAATTGATGCTAAACTGGCCCGTGTAATTTTGTAGTACGGGTAGTATGGGTCACTTTTGTAGCATGGGTTAATTTATAAAACTAGCCCATTCAAACTAATGTACAACATCATGTTAGTTGCAGCCTTTTTTTTAATGGCAATTTTATTAAACAACACTAGCAAGGAGCTAGATAAAAAGCTACAAAGAGATCAAACAAGAGTTACAAGAGTATATGGGGTTTTAAGACCCACCCATTCAAACTAATAGCCGACATGGGTAAGTTCAATTTATAAACCTAACAAGTTACAAGGACAAAAAAAGTAAGTATCTTACCTTAGATGATTCAAAAGGCGCTCATGGTAGATGCAACCTTCTTAGAGATTGTACTCGCCAATTGTAAAACAGCATTGTACAGCATTATAATCCTCCCTGTCTATATTTCATCATGCAATTCTACGAGGTTTAACAAATATATTCAACAAACACAATCTAAACTAATTCGATAAAAGTGTATAAACATTGTTGATCCCAATCCTTGATCGATTCCTTAGCTTGTCTAAGGTTAAATTACCTTGGATAAATCCAAAAAAACTTGTTGTAGAAATTTTGAATGTATACTAAATTGTATGCGGAATCTACACCTTAATATCTAGAAGTATTATGAATAAAACAGTAATTGTGAATGAAAAAGATAAAACCAAATGCTTTAATATTTTTTAGATCAATAATATGAGTACTCTTCTCTAGTACTAGGGTTTACTACCTTAAAGCTTTTTAATCGACTTCACAACTATGAAAACTTGTATATCAACTAATGCCCCTAGAGCCTCATTTTATAGACCAAGGAGTCCTACAAGGCTTACAAACTTTCCTAAGATACATGATCTTTTCTAAAATGAAAACATACATCTCTTAAACAAATACATTTATACAATATCTACATTTATAAAAATAACTCAATACTTATCTTAGTAGTATCTGTTCTCCAGACAATCCTTATTCTTTTACTCGTCTTTAATCTTCTGACAAAGTAGTAATTTTCTTTGCAGATTGTAATCCTGCAGCATAAACTTTTGTACCATCTGTAGCTGAGCTGTAGTAACTCTAAGTAATCATTTTGATGTATTTACAGTCCCAAACAATCCTCCCCTAAACTTGATATTCATCATTATGAATCTTTAGAGGTTTCTTTATTAAAAAGTCCTCATCACTATCAGGGAAGAATGCATTCAAAACACTTCATGACCCTTTTGCCTACTTTACAATAAAAGCTTAAGTAGTTGGTGGCACAATCTCATTCCTATATGTTAGATTAGCTTGAAGTTTTCTTGTTGAGCTTATTTGTGATTGTTATTGGTGTTAGAGGATATCTTTTTCTCAACCACATAAAGATAGGTTCATTTCTAAACCTTTCAAAGTGCACTTCCAAAGGAACTGATGAAAACAACGTACCAAACAGTCATTTGTTTCTTTGTGATTTCTCCATATAATCACTTTTTATGTATGGTTCAACATGGACTTTATATCACCTACAACACTTTTCAGGTTATATTTCAGGGCACTTGTATCCTACCTATGCTTTGTTAGTGGACCTCTTTAGAGAGGTCTGCCGCAAGTATTCTCTGCTTGATAACCTGGAAGCATCTAATCATAGAAGAATATCTCTTGAAACTTCCATCAGCTCTTATCAATTGATAATGTCCTATTATTCCTTCTCTAATAAGCTTGTATTCAACAATCACTGGAGGTTTGGTAGCAAGTGTGGTTTTGCATCAATTGCTATATCATCATCTTTGACTGTCACCATATGATTTTTTAGCTCAGCTTCATTATCTACTTCGACTTCTTCATTCTCATCAGTCTTTTGCTTCTTAGACATATCAGATTCTAGTTTATCCCCTGCTCTCTTTGTACTACTATCTTGTGCAACTTCTGCCTTTTTAGAACAGCTTTCTTCCTTCTTTCCATTGATTTCTTGAGCCTCTGAATTCTCATAGCACAAAAGAAATTTATCTCTGCATTTCCTTGTCAAACTGCCTTTTGAATATCAATCGTAGCTTCTGCCCCATATAGCAGATTGTGTTTATATCCTCCCATATGTTTAAGATAGATAGACATTTGATTTCTCTTTTGTGTCTTGGTAGGAGGTCTATTTCTCTTTTCTTGTGCTCTTAATGCAGCAAAATGTTTTCTTCTCTTCTCCATGAATTCTATAAATATTTTTGCCTTCTCTCAGTTGTTCAAACTCCTCTTGCTCTATTGTTGGAGATTCTCTGACAGCAATCTTATCAGCTCAATCATAGCTTGTGTATTTTCCCATGATTCAATCAAAGCTATATTGGCTTCTTCTTCCTTTTTCCTTGCAAGCCTCTCTTCTTCTATAAGTTCAGCTTGCAACTGAACTTCAAGATTTCTTGCCATTTCTTCATCAAGAGCAACTTGATCTTTCTTTTATAAAGGTACTTTGAAACGTTTAAAATAACTCCTTTAGTATATATAAATATATATAATAAATATAAATATATAACAGTAAGAATTATCTCAAAAATATCAATAATAAGAATTCCGTGAGGCTTTTTAAAAGATTTTTACTTTTACCCAAAGTAAAACCCCTAAAAACCTTCCCGGGTCGTGTCCCGACAAGGCGTGAATGGAAAATCGAGGTAACGTTTGTGGAAGAATGCTTGAATATCACAAATTATTTCTACAAATAAAATGTAAAAACAAGTAAAAGCAAGCCTAAAACGAAAGCAAATAAAGGTTTAAACCTAAAAACGATAACGGGAATCAAAACCCGTTCTTTAAAAAACTAAATTCTAAAATTTTAACCCTACAAATTAAAATTTAATTTTTATAAATCCTAAATGATAAAAGAAAATTTTAAAAAAAAGAATTATATTTTTTTGACTTTTATATTATTTATTATGAATTAAAAACGGTTTTAATCTAAATTAAATATTAAAAATACTAAACTAATTATAAAAAATCTGAAAAAATTATGAAAAGTACTTCTAATAATTCTAAATCTAGGAAAAATAAAACGGGGTCAACAACTTATTAAAATAAGCTGTTAATAAGCTAAAATGGGCTGAAAGCTAAAAGAGCTAAAAGTGGTTAAGTATTTAATTGTGCAAGCTATAACCAGAAAAGTCCCAAGGGCAGAGTGGTTGTGTGTGTTGTGTTAAAATCGTTGGTGAGAGTGGTTGAGGTCTTGGGTTTGAGCCTTGGCTCACCCTTGGCTTCCCACTTTCCCAATGATTTTTATTTGCCAAATTTTTTTTACAAACTTGTTTAAAAGCTTAAAACAATAACTTCTTGTAGAAACACTTTTTATTAAAAGCTCAAATAAGCACAGAAATAAGCTAAAATAAGTAACAGACTAGGATTTAAGCTAAGGGGTATAAGGGCTAAACTGTTGGCCTTCTTTAGACTCAATAAGCTAATAAAAAGCAAATGAGCTTATGACAGCTTAACACCTACACCTAAGTAGCACTAAGGACCAAAAATAAGCAAATAAAATGAGCTAAACTAAGCCTAAATTGACAGATTCACTTAACAGACTTTTAAACTTAAAATCCTAAACTAAAAGTGCCTAATAAGCTTAAATAAGCTCTAATCTAAACTAAATAAGTTAAAAGCACTTAACCCTATCCTAATAAGCAGATCTAAACACAACTAAAGCTAATCCAATAAGCCATAAGCTTAGAAAAGCAACTAAGCTATTATGGCCAAAAACTACTTAAACGGCCAACAAGGGCACTTTCTAGCTTATTTTTAAGCTAGAAAATGGATCCTTATGGCTTAATGACTTATAACACTCTAAAGCTTATACAATAAGATATCTAAATCAATAATCAAAAAGCATTTTGAAAATCAAATAAGCAAAGAAAAGGCTAAAAGAAAAAGCTAGTACAAACTGTTTATACTATTTTTGGCTTTTTAATTTTTTATCAAAACATTAAAGTCTAATTTGCAGGCCTAAAAACATATATATAAATAAGCTATAAACCTCAAACTAAGATTAAATAGCACAAGCTTAGACTACAAAGAGCATGTGCTCCAAAAATCAAACCTTAAAACTTCTTTTAGCTAACCTAAAAATCAAATTGAAAAAGGGCTTTTTTTTCTTTTTAAAACTGAAAGGTACTTGACAGATTTGAGCAAACTCTTAAAAGACAAAGGTGAAATAAACTAAACTACTCCTACTGCATTTTGACACCAAATGGAAGCCTAAAAAACAACCTTAAAACAATTTTTAGCAAAGATCAAATAAAAACAGTTTGAAAAGATTTAAAAACCAAAGATTTAGAAAACTTATAGAAAAATACCTTAAAACTTGAATTTCCACTTTAAAAACTTTTAAAACAGATTAAAATGACTTAAAAGAGCTTGGTAAAGTTAGATTTATGACCCAAATCAATTTTAAAACTCTTTTGACCCGTTTTCAGTTCTTATCCCAAACACCCCTTTAAGTTGGCATGAATCATTTCTAAACTAAATTCCACTGATTTAAGCTAAGTTCTTTAAAGACCTTTTCACTTGTCCTAACCAAGCGTAAAAAACGAAATCACCGTTAATTATAAGTTAAGGTGCTAACAACGCATATTATAACTTGTGAACTTTTCACTCCCGACAATTATTATATATTAGGTGAATGTGCCATTTTAAATTTCAACCATGGATTAACTTTTTACAAAATTTCTATGCTTCACGTTCCACCCGAAAATAATGAGTTTGAAGGCGAGATCATCCCATGTAGCGACTTTCGTCTCGACACATCCCAACCTTGCAGCTAAGTGACCAGGCTTTTGACACCCCACAGAGACTAGTATCGAGACTCACAGACCTTCGGTTTCAAAAACTCTTAGGTTTCCCGTTTATACATAGCTTATTAGAAAAACCACAACTTAAAATGAAATAGCCTTAGTTCGAAAGCATATTTAAATTAAGAAAACGACATCTCCCTATATTTATAAATCACATATATTACACTTAACATTAACATAACCATGATGCAATTAAAATCATCGACCTTTTTGAAGGCTGCAACATCGGTTGTGAGCCGGCAAGATGCAACAAACTTTTATCGGTCCACAGTTTTTATTATTATTATCTCATTTTTCATCATTTTTTTGTACATATAATACCACGATATAGAGAAAATTTCTTTTTAGAAAATTTAAGTATAAATTTGAACTAAAATTATTAATATCGACTATACTTCAAAAATTGTTGATTTAAGTTTAATTTTCGAAGAGAGCACGTATTATTAGTCGGTTAGGAAGTTATAAGGAGAGAAAAGGCCACAAACTACCACTTATGAGCTCTTATGTTTTCCAACTAATCTTGTTTAGCATTAACTCATAATTAAGTCTATCATTTATCGTTCCTTCAGCAAATTTAAATCTTTCAATAAAAACATCCACGATGATTATCTAAAAGGTTAAGAACAAGCTAGAGATCAACACGCTCGATCGAGTCAAAATTTATTCTTATTCTACCCAAGGGAAAGTCAAAATTGTGACAAAACACTTATTTTATTTTTGAAAATTTACACAAATTGTTTTCATTTTTTTGTTATTTTTGTGGAAAAACAGGATTCGTGAATACAAGGCTGCAGGCACAATTCAAATTGTAGATCCCCCCCCCCCCATACTAGAACTAAACAGTGTCTCAATGTTTTAAGAATGGTCTCTACGTAAATCTAAAGCCCGTTATGAAGACTATACTTAAAGATAAATCGTTAGTCGATAGATTTGGATATTGGATTTCCCATAATGAACGCTGGGATTGAGCTCGAGTGAACGAAGGGACCAAACATAGCACGAGAGGCTTCAAAATACGGGTCAATCCTGGACATACAACACAAAAAAAGCACGAAAAAGGAAAAGGCGAGTCTTCTCACAACACACTTATTCATTACTACTATAGAATTATATTAGGATAAGCATGGGTTGCCACCCACGAAGCGCTTGTTTTAGGTCACTTAGCTTGACCCGTACCCCCTTACTTGAGCTGTTCATGGGGGATAGAAATGGAGACACGGAACATCCAAAACACGGATGTTCTCTCCATGAATCAACATCGGGATTTTATGATGAAAAAGCTTGGAAGCTTTAAAGCCCCGATATGATGAAGAAGGAGGAGATTTCTCCTTTGAAGCAAGAACACCGTAATTGAAAATTTTGTCTTTATTTTCGGATGAAAATGGAAGTAAAGTATCAATCACGAGGGAAAAAGTAGCAAGAAATCTTGTGGATTAGACTTCAATGCATATCCTCGGATTGCAAATCTTGTTTCTATTCTCCTGAAGAAGAAGAAACATCAAGATCAGACATCCGAGATTTCATTATGGGAAGGACATGAAGTCGAAATCATATGAGGGTGGATGGGTGGGCAAAATAAAACTAAAATATTAAAAAAAAAAAAAAAATAAAAAAAAAAAAAAAATAAAAACAAAAAAAAATAAAAAAAAAAAAAAAAAAAAAATAAAAAAAAAAAAAAAATAAAAATAAAAAAAAAAAAAAAAAAAAAAAAAAAAAAAAAAAAAAAAAAAAAAAAAAAAAAAAAAAAAAAAATAAAAAAAAAACATAAAAATAAAAAAAAAAACAAAATAAAAAAAAAAAAAAAAAAAAAAAAAAAAAAAAAAAAAAAAAAAAAAAAAAAAAAAAAAAAAAAAAAAAGAAAAATAAAAAAAAACAAAAATGAAAAAAAAATAAAAAAAAAAAACAAAAACAAAAATAAAAAAAAAAACAAAAAAAAAAAAAAAAAAAAAAAAAAATAAAAAAAAAAAAAAAAAAAAAAATATTAGGCTCACATCAAACGGGGGATGTTTCCACCACATCAATGGTTGAATCTCCCAAATCGGGATAATCAACATGAAATGATTCGAACTCGGGAAGGGAGGTAGAATTATCGTCACCTTCCGAGTCGTTTGACTAATAGAGTCACTATCCTAATTGAGTCATCCGGACCGGGAAATATATCGATCTCTTCCCTAAGAGAGTCACTATCCTCAACGGGGATAGGAAACTGTGGGCAAAGAGACTCGATTGATCGTACATGGATTAGACTTGAAAATCTTATTCTGGCGGAGCCGGGGATAATGAATTATGGTATAGCATCCTCTCCATAAGACTAATATATTCCTCGTGCTCTCTATTAACAATTCTTGGAGGAATTGTTATGAGTTCACCGGCGAACTCATCGAAGAGAGAATCAATCTTGGGAGAGGAAGCCATCAAACTATCACGATTGAGTAATGATTCAAGAAGATAAGACTCGGTATTAAAAACGTAATTTTCGGAGTGAATCAAGGTCTTTCATTATGAATCAGATTAAATAGCTAGAAAATGATTTCCTCGTCAAGCTCAAATAAAGAGGGTTCGGAATAAGTTTTAAAAACTTATTTCCGTGAATAACCTCTCATGACTTGACTCGTCATTCACTACGAGTTGAATCGTCCATAGAGGGGATTGGAAACAAACGTTGAAAAGTTTGTCGTTGGAGATCATCACATCGAGTACATCACACTCACTTTCGATATTGGAAAAATCCTCGGACTCACTTGGGATTGGGACAAGGTTCTCAACACTAGACTTTATTAATTCGTCTGATTCTGTTTCTGGTATAGTTGCTAAGTTGCCGTCCCCCATAATGAGAGTTGTCGTCATCGGTAAGTCGTGGTGTGATTGCAACACATAGAGGAAGTTTAGAAATAATATCTCTCACGGGAATAGAACTTTCCTCGTCATCGTCATCATCGAAGTAGAAGGCAGGACGATTCCAACTCGGACTATTAATATACTCTGCCAGCTCCTCACTTATATTTTGCACATCTTCAAGAAGTTTACGAATCAATTCTTGTAAATCTGCGGAGGATGTTGCTGTTCTCTATGCTTAATTTCGAAAAAATTTCTCCAGCTAGCAATAAAACCCTTTGGCGTTTCTAGAAAGACATACGATTAAATTTCTTTAAAAAGGTTTCTATAGAAATCATTAAGTCTTCTTTAGCTTGCAAAATTTCCACACTTGTTTCTTGAGGAGGTTAATGAATAACGGTATATTGCGGGGGTTGAAATTGGTCAAAACCGGAAGAATTAGAATTATAGAAATTTTGGTTCATCGGTTGACACTGAAAAGTCATATGAGGTCCCTCGCAGTTTTCACAATAAGGCTCATCGAAGATCAATTGATCACATTGAAAAGTCTCATGAGGACCCCCACAACGGGTACAACAAAGATATTGTGGAAGACTTGGTGAAGTTTGTAGAAAATTATCAAAGTTTTGATTGAAACACAGGTCCTGATTGTAGACAAACGGGACTTGAGGTGGACAATTGTAACCATAATGAGCATCATTTCCTAAACTCACAAAGACACGTTTTTCGTATGGGGTTGTGGTGAGTATCGGAAAACAATTTGTCGAATCATATGTAAGAATACGAGTTGCTTATAAGTGAATGAATTTTCAACTTCGAATTACATCCTAAACTAGGTTACCCCATATATTATTATTATCCATACCTCTCACAAGTTACATTTCGGCAGGTTGATCATTCAAACGGATTTTCGCAGCTGAAACAATACGTTTTCGAATTGACGAATTAGAATTAAACAATAGAGGGATAGAAAAAAGAATTAAACCGGATAGGAGGGTAACGAAGAATATTTTTTGTTTTTTGAATAACATTCCCCCCTACATAAGGAAAATCAAATAAAAATAAGAATGAAAAATATTTATGGAGACCGTTACATCAAAGGGGCACGGTAGATCTCTAAATTCTACAGAAGCAGAGGAGCGGATAGCGCGAAGCGTTATTAAAAACCTTACCTTTTGGTCGAAGTACGTTGGATCAACCCTCTTTATAATCTCTCTATAGTTTATAATTAAGGTGATCCGATTTAACAATTGGACTCTCGGGTTTCTTTTGTTGGTTTTTTCGATTTTTTTGGTACTTTCAATACTTTAGGAAAAGTATTGTTGGTATTTTTAATTACTTGATATTCACAAAATTAAGAAAATATTCACAATTTGAAAACGATAACTTCAAGAGGAAGGGTCTTCAAGGCACAATAAACTTCAACTCGATAATCGTACACACCTCCCCGGCAACGGCGCCAAAAATTGATTTGTCTTAAAACAACACCTTTTACTATATATATAAATATAAATATAAATATATATATAATATAAGAATTATCTCAAAGAATCAATAATAAGAGAGTAAGAATTTTGTTAAGCTTTTTGAAAGGAAATCACTTTTGACCACAAAGCAAAACCCTAAAAAACTTACCGGGTCACTTTCCCGACGAGGGTGATTTTGAAAATCGAGCTTAGTTGATGCTTGAATAATAACAAGTTGAATTGGTTTTCTAGTTCTACAAACAAAATGCAAAAGCAAGTAAAGGCAAGCCTAAAACGAAAGCACTTAAAGCTAAAACGTGAAAAAAACGATAACGGGAACCAAACCCGTTCTTTAAAAAAATAAATTCTACAAATTTAACCCTACGAAAGCAAAATTAATTTTTAACAATCCTAAATGATAAAGAAATTTTTTAAAAAAGAATTATATTTTTTTGACTTTTATTTAATTTTTTATGAATTAAAAACGGTTTTTATCTAAATTAAATATTAAAATACTAAAAAAACTATTTATAAAAAATCTAAAAGAAATTTAAGACAATGCTTCAACTGCATATAGACTCTAGAAAAATAAAGTTTGGCGATGTTGACTTAATGAATAAGCCGATAATAAGATAAAAAGGCTGATAAGCCAAACTA
Organism: Tanacetum coccineum; assembly: GCA_026074375.1. Taxonomy (NCBI): domain Eukaryota; kingdom Viridiplantae; phylum Streptophyta; class Magnoliopsida; order Asterales; family Asteraceae; genus Tanacetum; species Tanacetum coccineum. The sequence continues at coordinate 39,817 of BQNB010012720.1, read as the reverse complement.
AGAAAATGATGTTAAATATTAAATGCACACAAACTAGGACAGAAAAGTCCCAAGGGCACGTTGGTTGTGAGTGGGGGTGTTAAATACTTAGCAGTTAGGGTAGAGGTCTCGGGTTCAAACCTTGGACCTCCCCATACGGCTAAGTATTTTTATTTTGCACATTTTATTTGGGGAAAAGCTTTATGTCTTGAAAATAAGCACTTTTTGTGAAAAGACTTTTGCTGAGTCTTAAAAATAAGCACAGAATAAGCTAAAATGAATTGGCAGTTTGCAAATTGAGATATATGCTTTTAAGCTAAAACTGAATGGGCTTTTTAAAGACTAAATAAACAAAGGATAACTCAATAAGCTAAAGCAGGCTTAAGTCTAAACCTAATAAGCAATAAGAATTAAAAATAAGCTAATACTAAGCTTAAAATAACAGAATTACCTAAGAGCTTCTATACTTAAAATTCTAAGCTAAAAAGGCTAAATAACGCTAAAATAGCTAGGGACTAAGCTGATTAGCTATGAGGGGGAAGGATATACTATCTCCAGAGTCTCATACCCGGGGTAAAGGGTTTGGAGGTTACGGGTGAAAGCTTTTATTGGTTAGTCCTTAAAGGCCTCAACAATGTAGTCCTTGAGGACTATCTGTGTAAAGGTAAAGGGGCTAATGGGCTAGCAGGTTGTTAAGTGTGTAATGGGCTTTTGGTTTGGGCTTTATTGTTTAATTTGGGCCAGATTTAGGATTTAAGGGTTTTTGGACCTTTAAATCATATAAGGCTTATAGATAAAGTCTTAATGGGCTGACCCGGCCCATTAAATGGGTACGGGTTGGCCCATTTAAGATTTCTTCGGATTCGGATTCGGCTTCGGCTTCGTCTTTGACTTTTTGGGCTGACTTTGACTTTTTCATACTTTTCCATTCTGTGCTTGGTTTTGTCCGTTTTGCTTCGTTTTTGTCCTTTTTCTGAATATTCGTTACCTGCACAACACAAATAGCAAAACAAGCATATATTTGGCATTTTATGTTCGTTTTTGGTCATTTAGGCTCGTTTTTAAAGGTGAAAGGTATGTGTAATTAAGCACCTACCAAGGATAGACATGGTTTACTCATAGTTGACCTATTTCTTCTCTTTAAGAACAAGTCTGCTATACTCACCCTAAAGCCTATCAACTTGCCCCTGCAAAGTTTCAATTTCTGAGCGCATGTCCAGCACAAGAGGATTTTTGTCCAAATCCTGCAAAGCTTCATTGCAATTCCTCTCAAGTTTAGCATAGGATTTGTCCTTTCAACCTCCCTTTCCCGAATGGCATCACAAGAAGCCCTAGCCTTTGACAAAGTAGACATGAGCTTGCGAGTTTTGTTATTCAGCATGTTGTCAAGAACAGCCTGCCACATATAAGCCTTGTCGTGAATATCACAGAGCCTCTCCAAACTGATCTCTTTTAGATGTCGTTTCCATGAAGGAGGAGTTATATGGGCAACAACAAAATGGCAATCAGCGGAGTCTTTTAGCTCTTTAGCAGATGGAAACTCTATAGAAGAAGAGAATACAATGTTATAACCATACAATGTTCAAATGCAAGAGCATATAAGGCAAGAAACTTACCATGAATATCATGGTCACTATCAACGTCCAGAGGATCAGAAGCATCACCGGAAACTTTTCTCACTTGAGGCGGCACCTTTCGAACCTTCTGTCGAGGTTCCCTCTCAGAAGACTCAGCAGTCTGCTACCTCTTCCCAGCAGCCTTCGAAGAAGCGCTCACCCTCTGATTTTAAGTTTTCTCAACATTGGTGCATTCGATCAAAGTAACTTCATCTTGCTCAGACGGAGCATCGTCAGAATCACCTATATTCTTAGCAAATTATGAAGGATAGACAACAGTCAAGGGCTCCGCATCAATCGTCGAAGCCTTATTATTTACAGACCTGGTAGAAGGAGAGCTCCCTTCATCACCAACACCTCCCTCTGGTATAAAATGAAACTCACCATCAATCCCTTCCATCATAAAGCTTCTGAAATCTATCTCTTCAAAAACCGATTAAAATACATTGATTATCAGCCAAAACACTCAAAGTAAGCAAAAACAAAGAAAGAATGAATACCCCTTTTCTTGATAATAAATTATAGGGTTTTTGGGACTATGCTTCCACAAGGTTTTTAACCCTGCAAGATATAGGATGGGGTCCGAAAAGTTTTGAACGTTACAAGGATAGGTGGATATCTGGCGGTACAAAGGATCATCTCATGCATATGTGGGAAGCACATCTTTGAAGGACTTCTTATCAAGTTTGTTATCCTCCAGAAGGAGCTCTGAATATTTAGAAGGAACTATCTTGTTTTTGACAAAAAAAAGTTGTCTTTCTAACCCTCAATATGGATTATAGGTTTAGTTAAAGCTTTAGGTATGCTAGAACCACCTCTACTCGAGAGAGTCAACCAAGTGAGGATGTTGACGAGGAGAGGGAAATGGAGGCACCATGAGATTTGAACTCGTTTAGCCTCGACACACTGTTTCATAAAAGTGCATTTATTACTGCTTTTACTTTCTTACTTTTTAGCAGAATGACAGTTTTACACTCATCTAATCAATTATAGTTTTCATTAAAGTTTGTAAAAATAATTTTAAACAAGGTTAATATAATAAATTTTGTGGAAAACTAGAAGGGGGTTGAATAGTTTACCGCTTTTTAATTTAAGGTTTTAAGGTGTTTGTAAAAATTCTAGATTCGACTTTATGTGAATTCAATACTTGCACAATATAAACAATATGCTTATCTAAACAATTATAAAAGATAAATAATGTAAGACAAGAGATAAGAGTAAGAACAATCAAACCACAACGCGAGGATTTATAGTGGTTCGGTAACGAAGCACCTCTTCGCCCTACTCCACTCCCCGAGCACCAAACTCGAGAGTTTTCTTTACTATGTCAACAAACTCCCTTATGGCGGAGAAAACCGTACACAACGTTGCTTACACCGATTTACGACACAAAGCTAAATGTCGAGTTCTAATCTTAGCTAGAACCAATCTATCACAACACAACTTCACGACTTCTTCACAACTTTAAGACTTCTTCACAACTTTACGACTTCACTTCACCACACTACTTATATCACAACTATCTAACACTACTTGGTAAGATCACCACGATCTAAACTTCTACTTTAAGATCGCCAAAATTAGAACTACACACTTACAAGATATACAATTGATTTACAAATATGGATATGAATGCTACAACGTTCGCAATAAGATTGTAACAACACCAAATGTGTAATACTTCTTCACTTGATGATGGAAATATTCTTCTCTTGCACTTTTTTTTTTTTTTTTTTTTCTTTTATTTTTTTTTTTCTTTTAAGAATTGAGCTTGGATCACTTAGAGAAATAAAGCTTTCTGATTCAAATGATTTCAAAGGATCTTTAGTGGGATATGTGGGCTGTTTTGGGCAGAAAGAATGAGTGCAAAAGGTGAGAAAATAGTGGGGAAAAGTCCAGTATTTATAGGACAAACTGGGGGAGCGTCTACCTAGGGGCGGTCCCCTTAAATAGGTGGGCGGTCCCCTTAAAATTAAGGGGGCCGCCCGTGTATTTAAGGGGGCCGCCCTAGGCTAGGGCCTCCCCAGTTTGTCTTTTGTGTAGGGGGAATTTTCTGGAACTTTTCTAGCCGTTTTAGGTCCGAAAATTTAAATTTTAAAATGTTTATTTTGAATAAAACATTTCTTTTAATTGTAGAAAATGTTTTGTAATGTTTATAAAAATGTTTACAACATTTTATAAAAGTTTGAGGTTGAATAAAAATTTCCTTTGATCATAAAATGCATTAAGCATTTATTTATTCATACCTTTAAGTGATATAATTATCGAAATAAAAATTTACTACTAATTACTTGTTTACGTTTAATTTTACATTGAACGTTTTTATATTTTGTGATTATCAAAACGTAAAGATGTAAAAAAATATTAATAATGTTTTTAGGCATTATATTTTGTCAACAACGCTCCCTCTTAATAGTAAATCACGTGAAATAAATACTTAAATAAATATCTTCCCAAACGTGAGGGTTTCACTTAGATCTAATCGCGTTTTACTACACGTCTATGCTAATGTAATATCTTATAGCTAGTTTCCTAATGCCTAACGCGCACACCACTAGCAGGAAGCAACAAATTAGAGTTTATAAACTAAGTTTCATGCAATCATAAGCAAATACATACTAAATTTAGCCTAACATGTTAACAAGAAGAAAAGAAAAACAATTAATCATCAAACACATAGACATATTTGAATGATTAAAGATTGAACCACCTAACTTCAATTCAACATGTGAGTATGTGAGTACAAGGGGCATAAAAAGCCCTAAAAATCGTCTATTATGGTTGCACAATAGCTCTCCAAAGTTCCACACACGAATTATGAAAATAAAAGGTTTGTATATATAAAAATTGGGTCGTAACGGCGTTGCTAGGGTTTCGTGACGCTGTCACCCCGTCGAATCTTCTTAGGGTTTCTTTTGATCGAAATATGTTGATGCCGTCAAGGGTTCATGTGACGCCGTCACCTTGCATTTGTGACGATGTCACCAACTTCTTGTGATGCCGTCTTCACACACTGAACCATCACAAAAGTGCTCCAAAACTTCACTTTCTAGCCACAATTGGCGATGCCATCAGGATGGTGGTCGCGAGCATGAAGAGTTGTGTTTTTGTCTTGTTTCTTCCAGAATCGAGCCCAAGTCACGTGCATTTCGTCCAAGTGCTTTCAAAATGCTAATTACACAAAAAGAAAGGATTTCGTGCAATAATAGAGCATTTACGTCATCAAATACCTCTACACTTGGGATTTGGGGGTTAAACCTCCACCACTTTTGCGTAAGCACCTAAGAAATTCTATCAAAGAGGTCTTTTCAAGGGTTGTAATGTTAGGTGAAGTGTATGGAAAACACGATAAGGGATACTAGCGGATATTTTACTGGTGGCAAGTCAATTATTCATAAGACCACATGCATAAAGGCGTTGCTAAGCAAAGACTCGACAAAACTATAACAATCGTACAAAACTCTACATTAAACTCTTTCTTTTGTTTTCTCGACTCTTTCTTGACTTAAACATAAGCAGGATGGTAGTCCATATATTCTATCATATTTTTTTGCTTTTTTCATTTTTTTCTATTTTTTTCTTTTTTTTTTCTTTTTTTCTCTTTTTTCTTTTTTTTATATACACTTTTGCCCTGTCATCATGAATCTACTAAAAATAAAATAATATACATGACTCGGGATTAATATTGACATCTCAACAATTGAGTTTTTTATAACTCAATAATTAACTAACTAATGACCCGAATTAGAAAGATCAACAAACATGGAGTAAATTAAGCACGTACTAGGTAATAAATTGACTTTCTTTCCCATTTCTTCATAAAATAAAAACTACCATGACTTTTAATCGTCTCAAAACTGTGTACACTAAGACTTGACTTAGCAACCATGTAACCAAGCAAACAATTAACTAGGGTTAAATAATTATGTTCACAATAATGTACTAAAAATGAGTACATACAAGGGGGCTAAGACGATTTGGGTGTAACATTTTAGTGGGGTGTAAACAATGCTCTTCATTAATAATCTAGAATCTATCGGAAAATCACGAGAACCGCGAAAAGGATAGGCTCAGAGGGGTGTACTAGGGGTATCTTGCACTAAAAATGAGTGTGAAGCAAGGGTGTGAGGGTAGTTATATGACCAATGAGATCATCATAACTATAACAAATGCATGCTAAAAACAAGGGTTATCCTAATGCCTCTTATCACTTAGTAAATCCTAACCACACGAATGCGATCTCAATAGCAGTCTTGAGATGCATCACTAAAGCAAGTTCTAGAATCTAATATAATGCCGGTACACTCTCATAAGCATTAAAGATGAATGCTTTGATTCCTAAAGATTTAGGGACGAACCTCACATTTTTTGGGTGGAATTTTTTGAGTGGTGGGGTTTTTGTGCTAGTCATAAACCTCCTATCCATGAGACGCTTCTAATACTATAGTTTCACCGAAATATGCCATAAATTTTTAAAATTTCGGTCGAAATTACCGCCCTAAACTATGTTTCGGTATATTACACATCATTTTAAAGATAAAGCAATTGCAAATGGAAAGATAGTTTCTAAGGCTTTCAGTACCCCCTACACTTAAATTGAACATTGTCCCCAATGTTCTAAAAGTACCCGAAAAACAAGAAAGGGAAAATAAATAAAAGACGAAAGAAACTAATACTCCCCTGGTTTGCTCAATATCGAAGAAGAAATGAGATAAACTGGATAAATCTTCATCCAATAATCATCTAAGTGAAAATCCTAAGAACTTCTGGACTCTCCTTATCTAATATAACCTAAAAATAAAAGATAAAAAAACTATACCCGCATAAAATCGACGGTGAATGATATACAACCCGATATAATCATAAACTAAAATCCTAATAAAACAAATAAAGATAGAATATTTTTACTAATGTAATTGTGGCTTTCAGCAAAAATCTGGAAAATAAAAAAGTCAAAAATTTAACAAAAATAAATTTTCAAAAATTTGAAAAAACGCTGATTTCTCCTTCTGCTACAGTTCTGACGTCGTCAGGTTTTAACCCTAACGATGTCAGGACCACCTGACAGGTTTTGCGTTTGGTTTTCTAGAAAATTTTCTACAAAACATCATATTACTTATTTCATGAAAATACTACTGCATAAACCACGAAAACAGTTAGTACAAATATATGATTCAAACAAGCAAACAAAGAAAACATAAAATGTGCATTAATTTTAAATTAACTATTTTACATGTTTGAAATGGTTCTTATTAACCAGATATTTTCCCCTACACTTATTTTATGCAAAATACCTTTGATTGCAATTAAAATGAGGTTAAAAACAAAGCAAAGCATGATCACATAGCATTCAAACATATAAGAACAAATAATAAAAATCAAAGATACATGACACTCCTAAAATGCATAAAACTAAAAGATTGGGTTGCCTCCCAATAAGCGTTTTTCTTTATTAACGAGTCTCGTAGCTAGACTCGAAGTCATTTTCCTTACGTGACTCTTTCTCTCGGCACACTACTCTCATCTTTTTCTAGCTCATGATCAGAAAAGAATAAGTTGTGTCCTACAAGGTTCTTATCATCAAATACCTTTCTTCTCTATTCACTAAACTCTAGTTTACCATCCTTGTAATTTTCAATTTTTTCTTCTCATTCCAAGACTCTCCTATTCACATAATTAGTAAGGATCATGGGGTCTAGGTCACTCTTTTTTCTGTCCTTGACTTTACTGTGAAATCTTAAAGTCATAACGAACCTAACCTCAAACTTTTTAGCTCTGAGGGTCATTGATCCTTTACAACATTTAATTTCTGCCCTAGCCATGGTTATAAACAATGTTCCTAAAATGAGAGGCATGTAATCATCTTCATTTACATCTAAGATCATAAAGTCTACGGGATACACAAAACCGGCTACATCTGCCAACACATCTTTCATTATTCCTACAAGGTACACATAAGAATAGTTAGCCAATGAAAGTCTAATATTGGTCCCTATAGGCTTCTCGCTAGTTAACTTGTTATAGATGGTTAGAGGCATGATATTCATATCCGATCCTTGATCGCCTAAGGCATTCATGTATTTTAACTTTCCTATACTACATGCTATCACAAAATTGCCTTCTCCTCCTTTATTCCTAGCTAACTTATTTTTAAGAATTGCGTCATACATGGGTTCTATGGGTAACGACTTATAGATCTCACTATCTATTTTCCCTAAGCGTGTTGTTAATAGAGCATCATTATATTTATGGTTATCTACAAGATCCTCGATTGTTTTCTTATTGATCTTATGCTTAAGGTAATATCCTATCGGTCGTGATCTAGGCATTTTCATTAGTCTATCCACATACTTCCCCCATCCAGGTGGGTCTTCATTCCTACTCCTATCTGACTCATCATTCTCTACATGTTCTTCAATATCTTCCTCTTTTAGTACTTCACTTTGTTCTACAACCTTTTTTATTGATAACTTTGTCACATTCTTTACCCTTATCCTCCTCCATTCTAAAAAGGAAGATGGTGTTAACGTATTTAGTCACGGGTTTACTAACTTACTCCGTAACTAACACTTTCTCTGAAGTTTTCCCTTTTGTATATTCTTTAAGAGACTAAACATCTCTGTCATTCTTTCATTGATCTCCTCTCTTTGCTTATAAATAGCTTATTCGAACCTTTCCATTCTTTCGGGGTGTGCCGCCATATAACTTTGCACTCGAGCTTCGAAGCTAGGCTTGAGTGTTCGTTGTTGGAGTTCCAGGTAAGCACGTTTTTTAAAAGTGAATGGATTTTATTTTGGTGGTTCGGCGAAGCTTTGTGTGCGTTGGTTTGAAGAAACCACGCTAGCATATGCTTGATAGAGTTGTGTTGGTTTCGTTCTTGGTGTTGTTTTCGACCATTCTAGCAAGTAGTTAATCTGGTCTTCAAGCTCAAGGAGTCATCGATCAGATGTTCTTGGTACATCTTGAGGCAAAGAGACTGCCTTGACCGGTTTTGTGAGATCTCTTGGGTCATTCCAACTTTCGTTGTCATAGAGGGCGAGATCCTCTATGATTTCCCAAGATTCTTAGGAACTCTTGTCATGAAGCTTGCCACCGGTAACGTTGTCAATTTCGCGCTTAAGAGGGTAAGAGACAGGATCATAAAAAAATAGATTTGGAGCCAAATATCGATGCCATGATGAGGGACTTTTTAAAGTAAGTCCCTAAAACGAGTCCATGCTTCAGAAAGAGATTCACATTGATGTTGCTGGAACATCAAGATGTCATTTTTAAGCTTGGTAGTTCTCCCTAATGGGAAAAACTAAGCAAGAAAACTGGTAGTGAGATCCTCCCAAGTGGAAATGGATCCTGCGGGTAAACGTTCAAGCCAATTGTTGACTTGGTCGCGAAGGAAAAATTGAAATAAACGCAGGTGCGTCCTTTCCTTATTTGCACCATTAAGGTCAAGTAAATCCACAAGTTTTAGAAAATCCTTAAGGTGTTTCTTTGGGTCTTCGGACCGGAGTCTGTGGAATGCACATCCGTTTTGCACCAACCGAATGGTGTCGGATCGCAGAGATGACACATTGTCTCCTTCGGGGAGCTCAATAGTGTTTTGATAGCCCTCGTTGCTAGGCCGGGAATAATCTCCTAAAGTACAAGGTTGATTTTCGTTTCCCATGATGGTTAACGAAATGAAAGGTTACAAAAAAAAGTAACGAAGAAAAGATAGACTACAAAAAAGCTAACCTAAAAAGAAAATAAAAATCTCACTTGATATGAATCTCGTGAGTAGACCTAAGCTAGATAGAATCTGAAACCTCGACTATTCCCCAGCAGCGAAGCCAAAAACTTGATGCATAATTTTGTAAAACCACAAAAGTTTTACAATCCTCCTAGGCAGAGTACCTAATCGTTGCAGTGTAGTATATGCAAGACTCGAGGGATTGATCGTTATTTAAGGGAATAGTAAGGTAGGTTCGAATTGTATGTTCACTAAGATCTAAAGGTTGAGGGAAAATTATTTTTATATTTTATGAAAGCAAGTAAAATCTTGAGTTTTAAAGGAGGGATTTTTAAACTAAACTACAACTAATATAAATCTAATCTAATTACGCAATTGGCAGGAACTCTTATAGGTAAACAAATGTGCTCATTTAGTCATGCATTACTCCCTAGTTGATTCCTCTAACCCGTTGCCCGTCACCCTCGTTAGTGTAATGTGTAAGTATTCCCCTTATTCTGCAGTGAGTTGGTCAAGTTCGCTATCTACGTGATAACCTAGTCAGGCGTTACTTGTCAGACACGCTCCCTCCCAATAGTAAATCACGCGTAATAAATACTTAAATAACTATCTTCCCAGACGTGAGGGTTTCACTTAGATCTAATTGAATTTCACTAGATGTCTATGCAAATGTAATATTTTATAGCTAGTTTTTTAATGCCTAACACGTACACCACTAACAAGAAGCAATAAATTAGAGTTTACAAACTAAGTTTTATGCAATCATAAGTAAATACATGTTAAATTTAGCCTAACATGTTAACAAGAAGAAAAGAAAAACAATTAATCATCAAACGCATAGACATATTTGAATGATTAAAGATTGAATTACTTAACTTCAATTCAACATGTGAGTATAAGGAGCATAAAAAGCCCTAAAAAGCGTCTATTATACTGCATAATAGCTCTCCAAAGTTCCACACATGAATTATGAAAATAAAGGGTTTGTTTCTATATATATATAGGAATTAGGTTGTGACGGCGTCGCTAGGGTTTTGTGACGCCGTCACCCCGTCAAATCTTCTTAGGGTTTCTTTTGACTGACATATGCTGACGCCGTCAAGGGTTCATGTGATGCCGTCACCTTGCATTTGTAACACCATCACCAACTTCTTGTGAAGCCGTCTCCACACACTGAACCGTCCCAAAATTGCTCTAAAACTTTACTTTCTAGACACATTTAGCGACGCCGTCACAATGGTGGTTGCGAGCCTGAAAAGTTGTTTTTTGCCTTGTTTCTTCTTGAATCCAGCCCAAGTCACGTGCATTTCGTCCAAGTGCTTCACAAATGCTAATTACATAAAAAGAAATGATTTAGTGCAATAATAGAGCATATTTGCATGATTTTGAGGGTTAGATGATTCTGAAAAAGTATATAAAATGACACCTTATTAGGTGCTTTAGTTATGCACTACTAACCATGATTATAGCATGATTCATATATGGGCAAAAAAATAGTCAAGTTAATAATGCTTTTACAAAGTATCATTAGTTATGTCGAATGTGGACGTAGTAAGTGCCATTAGTTATATAAAGCGCTTTAGATAAATGAAAGAGGAAATTCCACTCATAGTTTCCTTTGTGGATGACCCGTGCTTTATGTACTCAGCACACGAGATGGATTAGAAATCTCTCGTACAAGAATATGATACCCAGATTTCATCTGTGCAAGAGGGTGGTAAAGGCCGCATATAAGTAACCGCCGAGGGAATTTCGTACACGATATGTAAAACGGCAAGTAGACATCGTACCTTTAGTAGAAATGTAATTATATATCACGACATGTTAGAACACAAGTGGACATCGTACCTATAATAGAACTATGATTAAATATTACGACATGTTAGAACGACAAGTAGATGTCCTACCTTTAGTAGGATTGTGATTAAATACCACGACATGTTAGAACGACAAGTACATGTTGTACTTTAGTAGAGGCGTGATTAAATATCACGACATGTTAGAACGAAAAGTAGACGTCGTACCTTTCGTGGTTACTGTGATTAAATATCACGACATGTTAGAACGATAATTAGACATCGTACATTTAGTTGAAATGTGATTAAATATCACGATATGTTAGAATAATGACTAAATGTTGTACCCAAAGTAGCGTGCTTTATGCACATAGCCATAAATATGTCTTATGCATTTAGTCAGTATACTTATTAGTATTATGTTCTATGCACTCAACTTCAGTAGTAGACATCGATATAACATTAAAGATCATAGAATGTTACAGATCATGCCTTAGTTTCCAGAATCGTTTACTCACTAAGTCATCATGACTTACCATGCTCAGCTACCATTTCGCAGGTTAGGTTATACGGAGGTCAGGGCCCGTATATTAAAAAGGTGATCGAGGGGACGATAATGCTCATGAAATATGAGGTGACGAGAATCTCATCCACTTCTTTGTTATTCAGCTTGTTAACGTCCCAAAACTATTTTAGTTATATGTCTTTTCAAGTTCAGAATTGTATTAGTCAAAATTTAGTATTAAAGTGAATACATTTGATTATGTGTCAAAGCAAGAGTGTTTGTGTTAACATCCGCACTCGTAGTATTTATGCTTCCGCAAACTTATTTATGAAACTCATGTACATAAATACTTTTTATGAATGTATTTCATAGTTTCCAAATTTCATGTTTTCCGGAAAAAGGTCTAGTACATATTTTAATTTATGTAGTTATACGTATATGCAGTATTTAAAAATAAAAAAATTATGGGCGTTTCGTTAATAGATTAGTGTTTAGGGTGTTTGAATTGTCATTTCCATGTCAAAAGTGTTGGTGTTTATGGTTTTATAAAACGACTTTACATGCAAATATATTCATAAGACATTCAGATAATATAAATCAAAATGAACGGAAGCGAATAAAAACACCAAACCAAATCTTTATGTTTTACTAGTATATGATTTGTAAAACAAAAAACATGCACATTGTTAATCATTATGATCAAGAAACTAAATAACCAAAAGGTCGTTATTCTCTCAAGTTGATCCACACTAGATTTCCAACGATCACCTGAATGCTAGTCATATACCAACGAATCAACTAACATCTTTACGTCCTTTGAACGAGCAAGACAAAAGACAAAAACCAAAACCCCAATGAAAGGTGTTTGGCCGATCGGTTCTACAGAGGAGAGGATAAGAGAATTATGGGTTAGTGTTTTGGTTTGGAGAACGTGGTATTTATAGGATAAATCAACAACCACCTTAAACACTAAACTTAGTGACCAAGTTTACTTTTCTTTCTAACATTTTTCACCCTTTAGCTAAATATCACATAACTAAATACGGACATTCCATATTTTGATTTATCTAATTATTTATTTATACATTATTAATAAATACTCTAGCTAAATATATAAAACTAGTTTAGTCATTAATACATTATCAATAAATACATTCGTTAATTAATCGTTGATTTTCTTTTGGGTTATAATATATGTATAGTATACATATATATATGTATACATATATATATGTATACTATACATATATATATGTATATATATATATATATATATATATATATATATATATAATCCGGATCGATTGAGAAGGTTTTTATTTTGAGAAGATTGAGAAGATTTTCAAAAATGATAGATTTTTAACTTTGATTTAAGTTTTTCAAGCGTAAAACTCATTTTATGTGATTATAATTCAAAATGTGTAAAAAAAATTCGAATCAATGTTAAAAAAATCTCTCGTTTTAGCAATATAAGTAAAATACTGAATCTTCTAAACAAATTTAAGGAATCATTACCGTAACTCGATTTTAGCAATGATTTGTGAATCAAATTTGTGATTTATAGCTTTGATTCACTATTAAATGATGTTTACTTGTAAATCAAATCAAAAAATATAAATCAATTTGCTCAAACGTAGATTTCTCAATCTTCTCAAAATAAAATCCTTCTCAACGGAACCGGAGCCAGTGGGAGTAATGTTACATTTCTCATCTTGTATGTTGATGACATATTTAATATATATATATATATATATATATATAGAGAGAGTAGATGAGAGTAGAGGATGAGACTGGAGTTGGGACTAGAAGATAATAGGGAGATGGGAAAGGTGATGGAGGACAGGTGGGTGGAGGTGAGAGAGAAGGACTTCTTGTGGGCGACGAGGTATATATATATATATACAGGGAGAGAGAGAGAGAGAGAGAGAGAGAGATGTGATCATGGGAAAACCTCATCTTGGTGGAAAACCTAGAAAACCACTTCCTAACCGTTAGATCAAACCTTCTTCCCCTCCTTTTCTTCACACCAAACTACAGGGATCTAATTGTAACTTTCTAATTTTCTAAAGGTTTGTATTGTAACTTCACACCAATTACATCTTAATCATATATAATGCCTAATTTTTTCTCATTTTTTCTTTTTCTGCTTTCTTTAATAACGTGTTTTCTTCCCCACACTTCACCACCATATCCACCGGCCTTCACCACGGTTCACCACCATTCCCTATCGTTCACCATCATACCCCACCGTTCACCACGATTACCCACCGTTCACCTTTTCCCCACCATCCCGCTCCCAAAATGTAGTCAAATTAATCATTTCAGTTTGAAGGTAAGTTCTTTTTAATAATAATCTTTACTATTATCGTCAATAAATATGGTTATTTTGCTTTTATATGATGTTTATTGATTATATTTGAATAATTTGTTTTGTAAAAGTTGAGAAAAAATAGATACAAATCGTGTTTAAGAAGCAGCACACAAAGTGTTTGATAAAATGTGTCAACGAAATTTTATAAGCGTGATACACTAATTTTACGCATAAACCGTTTATCACTAATATGGTATTGTGATATTTTATATGTCTTCAGGAAAATGAACGGGGTGCCTGGCTTCAACATCTCTCTTATGATGTCTTTGGTTATGGTAATAGGCAGTATGAACATTTTAACAAGTTATATCATCACATCACAATTTTTTTATATCTTTTCCATTTTGTTATCATCTCACTATATACATTCACATATTACGCAGTGGTGATAGATGAGCAACTAAAGCAACAAGGTACATGATCTCCATATTTCATTTACCCTTGTACAAATTCAAAATTTAGTATCCCGATTTAAAGTGTGTTTCTTGTATGACAAATTTAGTTTGATTCCTTAATTCTTGGTGGCATAACGCAAATGAATGCTTTTAACATAATAGGTGCAAAGCGCCTCGTTATTATTTACTTTTCCCCCTTTACTTGCTTGCTGTAATACCTATATTTTCTGCATATAGGGTCGATGTTGTTGTCCAGAAAGAACTTCACAAACCTGCATGTGAAAAATCTTGCATTCATCTTGAGTTTGACATATCTTGCACCGGTGTAACGTGAGCTTCTTCTTGTTCTGACTGAATGTTGTACTAAATGATAATAGTTTTAGTTATCCTGCTTGTCTTTGCTCAAAGTTACAATTAGTTGCTGAAATTGATCATACTTTCTTCCCTCTCAGATATGAAACTGGTGACCATGTGGGTATTTATGCTGAGAATTGTGATGAAACTCTGGAAGAAGCTGCAACATTGTTGGGTCAACCTTGTTGGATGCACTAAAGTACGTCAAACGGATGCACTAAAGTAAATGCTGAGATGAGTGCCTTACGGTCCTCAATGCTTCTCAGAATTACCATTTAATGAATGATTGTCGTGCCAGACTACTTATCCAACTCATATATACAAGCATGTTATCATCTTCCTGTAGCAGTGGTTGTGTTAGACTAAGTAGAGCCGTAGAGGCGACTGTTTATCCCAATCGCAATTTTAAAACATTGTCAACGAGAAATGCGACTTTGTTTCTTGAAATCTGCTTGCTTTAATGACAAATTTTTGTTATCAGCATGTTTATCATAATACATAAGCACTTTTTAATTACCCAATGAGCTTACATTACAGATTCTTCACTTAATGATAGTTGATTGCTGGTATCCTTAAAACTTTGTTTCGATGGTTTATCTTTCAGATCCATGGGTCTTATCAGTTGTGTTTCAACTGCTAGTCGCAAAAAGCATGTACACAATCTGCAAGTGTAGGTCGTAAAAAGAAACAATAGTTGGAAATAAAACAATCAAAATTACAAGTGTAGGTTTGATGATGCTGGTGTTTTTGTTATCACTACATGTTGAATGTGCCATAATCTTAATGGTATTAGATAGGTTTCTTATCTAAAAATCGAGCCATGTTGAATGAGTCGATCCAAATTGAACCCAGAATTCTACCTGAAACTCTAGGAAGTGTCCGCGGAAACAGAATAATATGGAACAAAACAAACATTGCAATATTACTTAACTGATAATTTATCTACAACTAT